>OMOV01088935.1:0-10007 GCA_900312565.1 Beryx splendens | reverse complement strand
GACGCTCTTCCGATCTGTAAAAGTAACAGTGCAGATAAATCAACTTGTAATAGTAAGTACTGTTTGTCTAAGTTTGTTTGTATAATGGTTTAACCTTGAGGATAGATCTGTAGCCGTTCAATCCTTCTAGTGTGACACTGGGCAGAAGCCAACATTCTCAGTGTAATAATTTTGCTTACTGAAATTACTATAGGTCTATAGGTATAGATAAGTCAGGTTTATTTATATCGCCCTTAATCACAGTTACAGCCTCAAAGAGCTCCACAGGCCCATGTTTTAACACAAAAAAACAAAAAAATAACCTCAATGAGAGCAAGGAAAGGTTCCCATGAAAACCTCATTAGGAAACAAAATGGAAGAAACCTTGGGAAGCGCCTCACAGAGAGGGATCCTGCTACCAGGACGGGCCGAAATGCAATGGGTGGGTGGAGAAACATTAAATATGGATACCAAAATGGAACGTAAACAAAACATGCAAAATAAAGAGAATATGAACGCTGGGGTCGCCAGCGAGAGCTAGTGCAGGGACGTCAGCGCCGCCTCGGTCACCACGGACAACAAGTAGCACCGGAGGCGAGGAGGCAGGAAGAGTGGAGGACCATAAAGCATACTGATACTGCCAAGCTGCAGCCACAACCTGAACTGAAAATAAATAGGAGAAACTCCCGTACACACAGCAGACATCTCACACAAACAGACACACAGCACACGAATGAACAGATACACACAGACAAGGAAGCAGGAGATGTGAGCTAAATTCTCATATTAATATTCTGTACATTAGCAGAAGCACTTCGAGGTTACACGGGTGCATGGATTGGGAGCCAGTGTAGGGAGGACAGGATGGGTGCTTTCTGGTCAAATTTTCTTGTTTTGGTACAAAATGTAGACTGGCGTCCTCAAACAGATAGCAACAAAAACCAACATCTTTGTTTTGTCGGCATTGAGGAGCAAGAAGTTTAAAGGCATCCATCATTTGTCTTCGGATAAGCACGCTTCTATGTTTAGGAATTGGGAGTGATCACTTGGTTTAACAGGTGTACAGAGGTGAGTGTCGTCAGTGTAGCAATGGAGATTACTGCCAAATTTACACAGGGGGGCATTAAATATGTGTCATTTTATGACCCTAAAGAACACATCATCACTTCTTATGCGTTTCTCAATAACGTTCATATCACTGACTGAAAGCTGTAAGGAATTTCTCAGTGTGTCCTGTGCTTAAAGATGGCTGCCTCCTGCGCTGATGACCTGCGCTACAGCATCCAAATGTTAAGCAAAGCATCCAAACATTATCACTTGGACGCTCATTTTTAACAACAGGACCGAGAGTACTGCTGGCTTTCTGTCCTACCAGTTAGTTCATTGCATTCCCCTGGTATCCCAGGTGTTAATCAGTCCCTAATTAGATGGCTAGAATGAAAACCAGCAGGGCTCGGAGTCCTGAGGACCAGGGTTGAGAATCACTCTGGTATAAAATAAACCATGCTGTTTTAAAAGTGGACCTGAGACACCCGCCAATTCAAAACAATGAATTGAATTTGCAGATGAAAAGGCATTTACATTTACAACCGCCCTAATACACAACAGAAACAATGCAGTGTTGCATTACTATGTGCACCCACCCTTCTCTAAAGACCACAATACCGCAGCACAGCCACAAAGAAAAGCTCTATTGCACCATTAAATCTGGACCCCGGGGAGAGAGCTGGGAACTAGAGAATATCAACCCCGTTTATTCTTTCACATGAATTTTGATGCTTCAATTTGACCACAGCATCTTTTGAGCATAAGATATTATTATTGTTTTTTGTTTGAAAAATAATGGTGTGTGTAGTAGCTGCAGGAAGGCCCGGGATGACTGAATGATGTGGGGGGATGGTGCCGTTCTGCAGTGTTGACATCCCAGACCAGGCCTTGAACCTGATGTCACATGACCACTCTCTGTTTGAACTCAGTCATTCGGGGAGTCATGTTGGATCAGTCTGGCAGTGAGCATATACCAAACACTCACAGCACTGAAATTCATTATGTACTCTTACAGCTCTCGCTTTCACTTTCACACCTATTGTTTCATATCAATCTAATAGATCTGAAGAGAGTGGACTGCCCACTCTATTTAAAGATGAAATGTTCAGCCCCTAGTTACAGTAATCATACAGCGTGAGTCGTACATGACATTTTTATTGGCTCAGCTTTAGCTATAACTTGGAAATAATAACTTCATACAGTGGGGCAAATCAGCTGCAATGCAGCCTGGCTGTCATCTCCATCACTTTAAGCACTGGACACCTGTGGACAGCCTTTTCAGAGGATGACTGTCCCGTAAGATTCAACATGTCATCTTGGTTTCCATTACATCCCCAGCTCAGTGCCTGCTGGAAGGTAAATGCTCGTCTCATGGAGGCTGAGGAACTGTGCTGAAAATGATTGAAAGGTATTGATTTCAAAACCTTGCTGGCTCGCTGATGCTGGGCAGGTGACAAATATTTTTATGTAATTATATACCTTTTCTTGGGTTTGTTGCGTGTAGCAGGAGTTCGTACCATCGTGGACGAGTTTTGCCAAGTAGAGTTTCCATTTTGCATATCCATGAATTGGGCTATCCATACATTCTGTGTTGCAACAGGCTATGGGTTGCAGCCAGGAAGTAATAACAGAATACTGGACAAACTATACAAATGATATGAGAATATCAACTGAGAATAAATCTTAGGTCCTCTTTTTTTATTTTATTTTTTACAATTTTATTTACCTTTTTTTCCAACAACATAACTTTGTAATACATTCAGTGTAAAAGACCAAAATAGCTGCATGTTGTCCAGTTTTATACTCCCCCCCCCGACATACATACAAGTAAACATAAATACACACACATTCATACAAACAAATAGATGTATATATTAGTCACAGTTGTCTATAGCCAATCTACATTGTAATTTGGTTTGAATAAGAATCAGTTATGGAATACACAGTTTTAGCATTTTCATATGTCAGAAATGGTTGCCATGTCTTTTATCTATTTTATCTATCTAATTTACCTGTAGAGCCAGCCAACGTACACTTTACTTTCTCCATGTGTAAAAACCTCATAAGTTCTCCAGCCCACTGGACATGTGTGGCAGAGGCCTCCTGCTTCCACTTCATAAGTATGCTGCGTTTGGCAATTAAGGAAGCAAAAGCAATAGCATTCGAGTAATGTCTGGGAAGGAGCATGTCCTCTGGTAGGCCTACTACTCCAAAGGGGAAGGGGTAACTTTGACTCAAAAAACCTCAGAAAGTGTATCAAATATAGATGCCCAATAATTACGAAGACACTGTTACTGTTTTACATCTGTTGCATAAGGGATCTGCCTCTGGATAAATCTTAGCCAACTTTTCTTTGGATAGATAGGTCCTCCGTTTTATCATAAGGTTAAACTCTGAAAGATTTTCATCATGGAAAAAGCTGCAGCTCATATTCTTTATACTGTTGAGAGGTTGGCACTAGGAGATGCCATTAGCATCAAAGTGACTAAGCTAAAGTCCCCGGGACAGCCATGGATCAGCAACACTGAGAAGGAGAGAGAGACATTCAATCAGCCTCGCAGGTTTTTACAACCCGTAGCAGAAAAACTAATGATGGATACACGTTGACTCTCTGCTAACTCCTTCGCCATTCATCTTTAAAAAGACACTGACACATCAGCTGCTATAACATAAAACACTTTGACACAAAAGGTTGTATTTTCAGTACGCAGAATGTCAGCGGTAACTCAAATTTATGATACTACCATTCAGATAATACACTTTGCTTTATTATCTGATTTACTGTGACAGGCATTTTTTCCTCATTGCATTTTTTTTAAACAAATAAACAAATTATGACTAAGCAGATTGCGTTCATCACACTCAGAGCTATTGGACACGCTCAAACATACTCGTCTGATTTCTCTCAGCCCGGTCGCTGGAGTGCAGGAATCCACTGGCGGTCTGATTCGATTACCAGTCGCTCGTACATCTTCACTGGTCTAATTATGTCCTTAGGATTGGACAGCGTGGGAATCAAATTGAGTTTGTGTGCTCTGGTGACCTGAGACAGGACAAGGAGGGAGGGGTCACACACATTACAGACAAGGCATGAAATGGGTTTTCAGCCATTAGTCCCAGTCACCGTGCAGCTTAATTGCTTGATAGGGTGTAATTGATTCTGTCCACCTGTATGGATGTTACTGCTTCACACATCATATACAGTAGGGACTGTTCTTCACCGATGAGGACGGTGATGTGATGATGAATATGATGATGATGCTATTATGACAGGATGATAGGAGGAGGATGATACTGATCATGATGAGGAGGAGGTTGAGGATGATGATGATTACTGTGATTGTGGCGATAATGATGACAATAACAAGGAGGAGGACAATGACAGTGATGAGGAGGAGGAGGAGGAGGAAAAGGAGAACGATGATGACAGTGGTAAATACGGTGATGATGATTATGATGATGATGAGGAAAATAATAATGATGACGAAAAGAGCAGTTATGCCAGATATGATGACAGCTCCCACTAAGAGTTATAATGTTCAAGTTAGTGTGTAAAGATGTTTTGTTTGACCCAAGGTGACTCATAGCTCAGGGACCTATCTGCTGTTTCTGTGACTTGATGTACGTAGATCTCAGGTGTACAAGCAGCCAATCACAGGACCTCCACCCCCAATCCCTTTAATGCTAAGCAAAGAAACATCAGGTCCTGTTTTTTAATCAGGCTCAGAATCACAATTTAGAGCTGACATATGGTAAACAAAGGTGAAATTAACTTAGAAAAGACTGACAGCATTTAAGGAACTCTGTGGGTATTTTCTATCATCAGAATTATCTCCGTCAATGAAGTAGGAAGGCGGTTACAGTCTGTTTTCACCTGTTTGTTTTTTAGCTAGATATCTCAAAAAGTAATGAATATATTTGGCTTAAATTTTGCAGACAGATAGCCCTTGGCTCAAAGATCAGTTGAAGATTTTGATGATCCAGATCATGACTTTAGCAGGGGGCACCATATTTACTGTTACCTTGGTTTGGATTTAGATTGATTTGGAAATTCATATTCTGAAATATCAATGATCAGGTGAATGCAGTGGGAATGCAAAGTTACGTTACAGTGTTTCGTTGATATCTGCCGAATTTAAGTTTACAGCAATCAACCATAATGTTCTTCTTGTTTGAATACTTTACTATTATACTCTATAAGCTGTTCCCCGGCAGAAAGCTGACCCTGCTGCAGTGATGCATCATGGCTTTAGATTGATGATGATGTTTAGATATTGAGGTAATTCGATGGGATTTCTAAATGAATAGGATTCTCTGAGTAATAAAAGCTAATGTGTCTTTAAATTACATATTATGTAACACTAAGTAGGTCTAGGGGTTGAATGAACTCAGAAATGATAGAGCTGAGCGAAAACTCAATAACACGGGTGATATTCTTTAAATGGTTCACACTATTAATCTGTAATGAGAGACAATCAGAACTGTTAGAATAGAGTATGTGATAACTGTCCAGTGCTAAACCAAAGCTTTCTCTACAGCAAACGTAATATTGCATATAGCTGTTTTTGGCTGCGTTTACCATCTGCCTTTTCACCACCTGTGGAGGCTTTATGGACACTGGGTACCTCAGACTCAGGCTAGGTGAGACAGCTCATCAAGATGATTGACAGGTGCTGGGGCGGGAACTGATGGGGAGGAGGGCGAGACAAACAACATAATTCCTGTCTCAAGGTGAAATGTTGCATGTAGCTTTTAAATTAACATTGGTTGCTTTGCTAAATTAGCCTGTTGCTAATTAACAACGTAGCTAAGCAACAACTAGTGATACTTTGGAGTGGAGACTATAGGGTCAAAGACAAGACATTTACTGTGTCACAGTAACTGAAAATACTGGATGGATCCACTGCCACACACCACAACACTCTTTTTCAGTTATCTCTCTTTTTCTCGCCAGCTTGTCATATATTCAGCCGTTATTTGTGCACAGCCAATTTCCCCCTGGACCTCCACCATGATGGCGGCAGACTTGGTTACTGGGAGATTTGTGATGCAACCTCAGTGACCAACTCCTTCTGCCCTCTGTTTTTTAATATAGAAATTTGAATATGATTAAATCTGCCAAACAAAAATATACAGACATGGCAATCTTCATTATCAGTCATACGTATTAGGTGGTGGAGACCTCATAAAACCATGGAGCCGTGTGCTGCTTTATTCCATGTAACAAGAACACGCCTGGAAACTATCAGTTTCCCACCTTTGTCTTCGTTCAAGTCACATGGCTTGTTATGAAACCAGAAGCTCTGCTACCGAACCAACCAGTATTAGAAAAGAGAGAAGAGAAATGAGTTGAGGTGACAGTGGGACTTCAGATAGTGTGTGTCAGTTAAATTTTATGCACATATCTGAAAATATATGAGCCTACACTGCATTTCCAAATCATATATTCAGAGATAATATGGAGATATTGTGGCATGAGAAGTGAAGGATATTAGCAATATTATCTTTCTGGGCGCAGTGTACTGGGAAATGTTTCTTGAAATTGATCGAGTCGACCGACACCATATTGGTTTGGAGAAGTGATTGTTCCCTGCATGAGAACAACATTAATATGTGATTGCCTGTATTGTTTATGTTGCATTATGCATTAATACTATCTTTAATGCTGTTCAGCCCTGCAGCCATATTAGAATTAGGAGTTCAGTTTTTGATTTGATAGTCAGCCATGTCGTGTCCATGCACAGTATGGGTCGAGGATGAGTTCAGAATATTTCCATGCATATGGATTTTTAGTAATTTAAAACTGTATAACACCTGTTTTCTGACTTGTCCTGCATGTTGGAGCAGCATGATAAGCAGTGTGCACATCTTTTTATTTACAATATCCATCCATCCATCCATCCATCCATCCATCCATCCATCCATCCATCCCATCCATCCATCCATCCATCCATCCATCCATCCATCCATCCATCCATCAGACAGACCCATAGGTATCCTCAGGGGCTCTATTATTATGCATTGAACCAGCAACAGTTATTAGTTAATCCCCCAAACAACACTGAACATCTGTACAGCAGCAATACAATGTTAAGCGTTAAATAATAGTGTTAATAAAATGTTAAGTGTTCCATGGCTGCCAAAGTGTTGAACAGACACAACAATGATAAAGTTTTTCCTCATGTCTTACAAATATCACAGTGGATGGTGAGAGCTGGCAGAGTTATGTGCCACAGAAACTGATGTTTTTGGAAAATGTTTTGAAATTGGAAGGTAGAGGTGGAACTCTGAGCCTGAAACCCAACAGGCTTGACTGATTTTTAAACAGGTAACATGAGATGGCGCTCTGTAGTCGTGTGACATGTTCCCAGTACATATACTCCAACACCAAATCCCTTCGTTTGAGTTTTATCACTCCACATGCAAACTGACAGACTAGAATATTGATGCATCTATAAATACTGATGAAGACAGATTCTGAGTGGATTGTTTGTTTGTGGCTGATGGTGTGATCCGTACACTACATACCTGTACTGCACCAAAACAAACTGGAATGACTGCAAGATAATCAAAACCGCTTTTTTGGTCTGACAGCATTTACTTTGAATGGCTCTAAGCAATATTCCCAAATTATAATATTACAACAACCGCCCAGGCCGTATTCTGACTTAATCAGTCCCACCTCACCTGCCCTCCTCTTCTCTTCTCTCCAGCATGATCATATCTTCCATAGCTACTTCAAAATTCATAACGCTTCAATAGCCTACTGATAAACAACCACTAGTAGTAGCAATACACTGGAAATTAGACCTCATCATTTTCGTAATTAAATAGTAGTTACTGAACTACGGGGGTCACAAGGCAGTTTGCTTACATCAACAATTTTTGCAGATTTATTGACTTCTTATTGCAGCTAAGTCTACCGCAGCAATTATGATCTGAATATGAATCTGAATGTGAATTGAGTTGTTATTGCTGTTGACAGACAGAAAAGTCTGTGCGCTGAGTTCCACTAGAACGCCCCCTTAAAAACAATCTGTGTAGCAGTAATCACTGATGTCAATTATCTCTGGGGTAAAGTGGTGTTCCTGTCACTCCTCCGCTTTACCTTGAAATAACTTTTAATCCTGGTTGGTTGGGCTCGGTGACTTTGGAGAGTAATTAAAAGCAGGGCACAGATTTGTTAAGTTGCCCACACATCACGTCTAGGACAGAAGGTTAATTGCTTTAGATACTTTTTTTAGTCGCCGGGAATACGCATTTGTGAAATGAATATTAATTTTGTTTTGCTGCCTTCAGCCTTTGGCGTTGTGACCTTTTATGACCAATTGTGATGAGAGCGCTCACTGAGTCACACGCTGAATAGATGTGGTTTTGAGAGAGAAAGAGGCGCTCCGAGGCTCAACCATGACAAGAGAAGAAGAAAAAACAGGAGGGCAAGCTTTCCTATTGTTATTCTTCTTCTATCACTTTCAGTCTAATTGAGATGTGCCCTGCGATCGTCCTTTGTCTTCACCTGACTGATCACCGCTGCTCAGTATCAGACGAGCTGCACGAGTCGATCTGGAGAGCTGAAGAACGCTACTGTCATGTTGTTCTGTAAGATATCACCGAAACCTTTGTAGTTCCATGTGTGAAATTAACGTTAACCTTCAAGCTGGAGTGAAACAGCAGAACATCCTCACTCCGAAGAAACACGCAGACAGCTGACATGCATGAAATGCCCAGATAACACTGTTTGAAAATGTGAATCATGCATGCACACACACTCTAACTTGCAGATAGGACTAATCAACAATTACATTTGAATGGAAATTTGAAAGATTGCACACGATTATTAGAAACTTGGATCTCTACAGATTTTATTAACAGGGTTCATATATTTATAGCGTAGGATCCACCATGTAGGCTATGACTGGATAATACCCACTTGAATTTAAAAAATCACTCAATTATCTGGAGTAGACGTGGGTCAACCAGTAAATAATTTTGTTTGTGCAGTCCTGTGTTGAAGTACCAGATGGGTTGGGTGTGCCGCATCAGGACGATTCAGATATTGTCAAGTAAGGTGTTAATCACAGAAAAGTACACTAAATTAATAACTGTGTATCTAAAAGGCACTCATTTCATTGTCGAACACCACCAACATCACTCCATACAAGTTCACGCACGCACGCACGCACGCACGCACGCACGCACGCACGCACGCACGCACACAATTATTTGCTAAAACTATTTGACCGAGGTCTGATCTCAAACTGCTTTAAATGTGGAGTCTGGACAGCCAAAGGGTGTGTGAGAGGATTATTGAATTGCACAGTCAGTGAAGGATTTAATTTCCATTTCGAAGAAGTTTTGCTGTCTTAAGTTCTTCGTCAATATTGATGATATTCTCCTCAAAATCTGAACTATTTTGTAAGCAAAAGTTGTAAAGCAAAATGCACCCTAACACTTGCTGTTAACTTTTTCAGAAACTTTTCCAGCTCCCTAAAACATTAGCGCTAAGCGTCAGACTTTGGTGTCAGTCCCTCGGAATCAAAGAGCGAGGGCTTCTTTCTAGAGCCGCCATTTTGCACCGACGTTCATCATACAGGGAGAAATTTTGGAACAATTTTCCCTAATAGACCAGAATGCAATGCAACCACAAGACATGTTGAGTTTTGAGTAAGGGCACGACTCTTAGTTTGGAAAATCTCTCGCTCCATTGTTGTTATCGCTGTATCTCTCCCTTCACTTGCAGATAGGCTACTGTGTAATCCACAGCTGAGTGCAACAAGCTCATGTCTGTTCTCTGGGGGTTGTTGAAAGGCATTCTGGGAAACGAGAAACAACTAATAGAGGTAGAAGTAGACGAGGCAGTTTGAGGGGAAAGTAGGATACACCAAATAAGTAAATCACAACACTGACAGTTTTTCCTTTAAAGCAACACTCCACTTAGTTTTAACATGGGGGTTATTCAGCTCTTGTCTGCCATGAAAACG
>OMOV01088933.1:0-16678 GCA_900312565.1 Beryx splendens | reverse complement strand
GAGGTCGACTTGTGTAGAGGAGTGGGTAGGTGCGTCAGAAAGGATCGGAGAGGGGAAAGGAGAAGAAAGGAGGGGAGAGGAGAGGGGAGAGGGAAAGAGGTGAGAGAGTTGTGGGACACCAGATGGATAGCTGGCAGACTCATCAATGTCATTATCATCATCATCATATTGACACAATACCTGCCTGAAGAGGCTTCTTTTGTCTCTTCTTCCAGCTTCTGTGTTTGAATTCACTGCTAATAGCTATGAATCAGATCTAAGCCGCACTGCCTTTACACAGAGCCGATCTCCAGACGGTCCTTCAGGGTCCGCCGTGCTGTGAAACTTTAATCCCACATGTTTAACCAACAAATTGGTCAGCTTCTCAAATGTGGACTCAACATCAGCCTTGACAGGTCATATTTCCCCGGGGAATCTCTGCCTTATAAAATTCCTGCTCAATATGTGGAACTAACAGCAAATTTCACAAGAATAGAGCTTGCTCAAATCTGCTTTAATTTGCTCCGCATTGCAAGATCCTGGATGTATGACAATCTACTGCAGGAAACACTTGGTTAAATTGGGTAACATCACTTCAGTGTGCATACATGCGTTTGCAGTCAAAGCAGTCCCTGTTTCTCCACCTGGCACAGACATGCTTGGGAGACTGCGAGTGTTGATTTGATTCTCTGCAATCATAGATATAGGCTTCAGTATCCAAGACCCATTTAGCAGATTGTGTGGTATTATACAGGATTTGCTTCAAAACAAGAATCCGGTCCGCTTTGCGATGGCACCGTCTCAGCCTTGGAGATCTTCTGAGCATGCAGTGTTTGTACAGTTGACAAAAAGGAGATGTGCGGTGTTGTCCAAGCAATGTTCTTGATTTATATATAATGGGGTTTGACGTTGTGGTCTATAATTGTGTCCTGCATGTTGTTTTATATGTCATGGTGTTCAACGCTGTTTTGTAATGGGTTCTCAGCCACTTCCACTGGCTCCAATCACATCTCCCATCTCCAGCTCTCCCCCTGCTGTTTGCGGCTGTCTAAATAAAACAGACATTGCAATGACGGTGGTAAAAAATGGTATCATATGCAGAGATTATTTAAAGTGGGATTAAGAAATCTATGAATTTTATTGATCTGGTAACACTCGCTTTGTCATTTGCTTTAGCTTATTTGGATTGCAGCATGCATGAGGGGGGTGGGGTGGGGGGCTTTAGTTGAGGTTTGATCAATAACCATATCAACCACCCTCAGAAATATTATGGTCATTGTGTGTTATGGGGCAGTAAAAATCTTCGTACAAATACTCTATAGCAGTTTTTGTAACAAGGTCTTTATGGTTGAGGGACTCCATGGTCAGTCACTTCACCTTCAAGATCATCATTAACTCTCCACTTTAAATATTTTACTTTTGAAAGTTGAATTCATTCAGTTGACTTTCATACTTCTAACTCATAACTTCTACATTGAGCAATTATCTTTTGGCCAATTATTTCCCCCTGGAAAGCTTCTGGCATGCTTTACGCCTGGCAGTTGGCCTTTGATAAGCGTGCTGGCCGAATAGAGAAATAATTACCACATTAGCTTTCACTTTACACCCTGACTGGGGACATTTAAGTGACACTCAGTGGGAGTGGAGTTGGTGTCTGTGCCAAAGAGAGAGAGAGAGGAGCAGAGTGGGGTCTTTGCCAGTGAGGTTGACAAATTAAGTATGATCATGACAGCACAGTCTACACACTGCCACTGATTGCATGAGCCTCTGGGACCAGGTCATTGATGCAGACAAAGGGTCAGGACATAGCCAAGTTGATAAAGCAACAGGCTCTTAGCCAGGGGCTGGCTAGTGGCAGGCAAACATGACACACTATATACTGAGTGATAAAATCTGAGTTCCTCTCATGTAGTTTTTTGGACCAAATACAAATGAGCAATTAATTGGATAGCTCACTTGGTGTGTCTCAGGCCGTTAGCATTCTCAGTTTTCTCTCCAAGATAGTACTGGCCTCAAAACCCATGACCTGCATGTCTGACCCTCTCCGTGCAAAATTTCTCATAGAACATTTTTTAATTTAAGAACCCTCAGTGCTTAATATTATCAATTTGTCACTTTCTGTTGGATTGTGCCCCACGGATCAAAACAGCCGTGATTAAGCCGCTACTCAAAAAACCAAACCCGGATCCAGAAGTCTTTCTGAACTATAGACCAATCTCAAACTTCCCCTTTTTTCCAAAATACTTGAACACATTGTTGTCAGACAACTTACTGATTACCTGCCCAATAAGAGATTTTTTTTATGGATTTTTTCATTTCATTTTCAAACTGCACTTACAATGGTGGTCATTGATCTTCTGCTTGCTATTGATTCTGATTCAACTTCAGTGCTATTATTACTTGACCTGAGCACAGCTTTTGATACGGTTGACCATAAAATACTCTTAAATTGCCTCCAAAACTACATTGGTATTCAAGAATGCATTTCATCTTACACAACAATATGATTCAGAGCATTGTAATGTGGACGTGCTACAAAGCTCTGTTCTGGGCCCGTTGCTTTTCTCTGTACATGCTTTTGGAGATATTTTCCATAGAATTATTATCTGTAATTATCTTTATCCATGTCATTAACTTCCATTGACGTCTATATACCTGTTAAAACGAATGACTGCCAAATCTGAAACGATGGATGTCCCTAAACACAATCTTGACGAATAGAGGAAAATTTGACCACAAACCGCTTATCCTGTCCTGCCTACACTTCAAGCTTCAAGGCCCCTCTGCTAACATAATACATGGGCTTGCACCGTCCTATTTAGCAGACCTCATTGCACCATATATACTGAACAGAAAAAAAATAGCAATGTAAAAAAAAAATCCTGCATTTCTACACCACCTAACCTCTTGGATCAAGTCAAGAAACAGCAACCCTGTATATGTTACCCAAAAATGTAAAATTATGTTATATTGCTAGATTTCAGCATTGAGGTACTTACATTCATGATTTTGCATAGGCATACAAACCTAAAACCTATTATTGGGAATCGTGACAAAGTTTCAGAGCGACAGAGACACAGAGCGTCCCGTAACCATAGGAACTCACTCTTACTCCTGGCTGCGTGCGCACGGCGCGAGAGGAGAGGGCGAGACGCTGTGCGGCTGCCAGAAGATCACTCTGAGCAGCATGCATGGGAATAAATTATAATATAATAGATTTGTGTGTATTTCTCGCTTTCCCCCTGAGGGTCTGAATAACTCGCTGCTGCACGGTGCTGCTGTTGCGCTGTGCTGCTCTGTCTTGTCTGTCCGTGTGCACTGTCACTGTCCTCTTTTCACGCCGCAATGTTATCAGTTTTGAATTTATTTATTATTTCCCTGCGTGAGAAAATGGACATGTGGCGTGAGAGCGTGTTAAAAGTGTCAATTGCGTGAGTCTCATGGTCAATGCGTGAGGGTTGGCAGCCCAACTCGCTCGACATTATTACGTATGAAACTGCCAATCAGATTTATTTACTTATTAATTGAAGGTGCCGGAACGCCGTGCCGGATCGCTCCGGCCCACTAGAACCCCTGGGCACTTCTCAAGGTTTCTTTTCAGTTTTAAAGAGGTTTTTCGTGGACTTCTTCCTTGCTTTCACTGAGGGTCTAAGGTTGTTTGGTGTCATTTAGTTATTGTTCTCATTTATTGTTTCATAATTCTGAAGCAGTTCAACTGTAACTGTGATTAAGGGCTATACAAATATACCTGACTTGAATAGTCTGGGCAAACACATCGGTTTCTGAATGTTTGAGTTCTTTTCTGAGTTAAGTGGCAATCTAATATCCAGGTAATGAAATGACCTTTCAGACATGATGAAAAGACTCCCAGTCTCTGAAATGCATGTAAACAACCACATGATGTTCATCACATCAGTGTGGATCAGATGTTGTCATGACAGCAGGCGCCAGCTTTCAGCCATGCATTGATTTATTCCTCCTAATTAGCCTGCTGGTTTTGATACTCTACCTAGCTGTTACATACACAACACTTTTCATCTGGGCAAATTAAGTAGTTCGGTGTAAAATACATGGAGCTTCTATAGAACATGATTAAATATGTGTGTCCAGTTCTCTGCCATCAACTCATTCCACTTGTTTATATGGATCAGACAAGGCAGCAACGGATCAAATGTAAACCCAAAATTAAAATGTATACTGTGTGCGCAAACATGTGAGTCTTTGGGCAACATGCAAAAAAATTCCCATCCACGTGGGCAATAAACTTAAGAAGGGGAGATGGAGGAATATAGCTGATGCAGGAATATCTTCGCTCTGACATTGTCTTCTATCATGTCTCCAAGTCCACTTTCAAGACTACAACTCTCGGCCACCTGAACTTTCTGCAAACCCACCAACCCTCTTCCCTCTGATTGTTCATACCAAGCGGCCCTTATAGCTGTGGAAGCCCTGAGGAGCACTGAACTGTGCCAGCTCAGGTTAAAACCCCAGAGACTGGAGCTGAAAACAACAAATCTAAACTGCAGCAAGGCCACGAATTGCAGGGGGAGGCTGAGGTAACGAGCTCCTTTATTGTGTGCGTGCATTCAGCTGAACCATGACAGAACAAAAAGCCCATAGCAAAAACAACTTGTAGTTTTCCTTTCTACTTCAAGGTGGATACCGAGAGATCTCCACCGGCATTCTGAGAGTCTTTTCACACAAAATGAGGCTGAATGGTTGATTATTTAGTTGGGAGTAATGCGCATTACAAACAAGAATCAGTCGGGATTTTGCGATGAAACAACGCGGAATGCATAATTATTTAGTTGTAAATGAAGGGAAGGACAAAGTAGCATCACTCTGGGTGAGTTGCATCATTGCGTCAAAGCCTTCAGTAACCAAAACACGGATGAAACGTGAACGAAACGGGATTACTAGTCTTTCTCGTAACACCTGTTAAGACGATGATTTCAATATAGTTGCCTGGATTCAGATTCCTGAAAAAATGCACAAAAAACTGAATTGGATATGGTCACACCTTAGACAGTACCCCACCTCGGACATTATCTTTTTAACATGAAGGATATAGCTGGTTCCTCATTGCGAGGCAGGGCTTTTACAGGTTGGTGAGAGTCTGCATCACATTCAGAAAAACACTGAGGCTATATTTTCAACCTGCTCCCAAGTGCCACAGCAAAGGAATCCAGAAAAAAGCAGGTCTTTCTTGATTTGCTGAAATGTGTCACTGTCTCATGGAGTTCAAAGCCCTGGAAACTATTAATCCATCAGAGGCTTGGCTCTCTGGCCCCTTCGCTCTGACCTTGGGCCATAAACAGCATTACTGATGTATTACAGGAGCAGAGACTGAATAATTACATGGAGGGGTAGAGAGAATTTAACACACAGCCTGACTGGCTGGCTGTTGCCAATGGATGGGTATAAATATGTATGCAGACGAGTTATTTGAATATGGATACGCCTACAAATCAGATTGTGTGTGGAGTAAAAACAAAGTGTGGGTGGCGGCTATGATGAGTCTGGAGCACACAACCAAATTAGATGGCTTCCATTACTGATCCATAGATATATCTCTGCTGGTCGTGCAAAAGAAAGCACATCAATGCGTGGTGTCTGAAGTTGTTTTGTTGAAATATTAATCATAAAACAGCCCTATGTAGCTTTCTCTCTTTGTGTAACTTGTTTAACCGGTACATACTGCTGCTGTTCCATTTATGTTGAAGCAACAACAACTCTTGCAAAAGTTGAAATTATATTGAAATAAGTGTTGCTTGGTGGACTGGAGGTAAACAAGGAGTGGACCGTAACAGAAAGAAAAACCTCTTAAAATTGGTTGAAATTATAAAAAAGCTGTGGAAGAGGTTGTTGTATTTCATATGCTACTGACAACAGTTCTGCAAAGATGCAAGCTGTGCCTGCATTGCATTTTGGTTTATTGAAGCTACTGTCAGTGGAGAAATTCAAATCTGTCTCTTCTGCGATGGATTTCTCCCTGTGTGACTGCTGAACGTCGGTGCAAACTGGTGAGTCTGGAAAGAAACTCTCGCTCTTTGATTCTGAGAGGCTGAAACCAAAACCTGACATTTACCATTAATGTTTTAAGTGGCTGAAAAAAAATTCTCCTATCAAACTCCATTGTAGCTGCACTGGAAATATGTTGACATGATATCACTTTGTCTATGGTTGGTTTGATGGAATAAGAAAAATTAAAAAAAAAACACCAAACAACAAAATGGGCCCAGGATTGCGAGGTGCATTCCAGAAGTCTTTAGACAGGTTGTACAAAATGTGTTTCTGCTGGTGAGCAAGGAAATGTTAAACTGCAAAATTTCAGCATAATTTCTGACGTGACCCTCTATCCCATATGCAGAGAGAGAACAGCATGTATTGGGGCCACAGAAATTAAACTGTATTTATCAACCCCACCTGGTTCCAGGCTGCTGCCAGCTGTGTCCTCTGTGTCTGTGCAAATGAACCGAACAAACTCATCTTGACTTATATATTTATTTATACTTATCTGTGTCCAGGTCACTGCCATCTGCTCTGCTGATTCCACTTTAGACGAATCAGAAGGGGCAGCAATGGACCAAACAATGAAAACTCATACTGTAAAGAAAATGTGTTTTTATACATAAATCTGTGCACAAACACGTGTTTCTTAGGCGATATGTGAAGTAATGTGGTTCCTTTCCAAGTGGACAATAAACTCAAGAATGGGAATTCAGCTGATGCAGCAGGAGAATTGTAGAGTTCATTTCCAAAAGGCTATATATCCATTTTGGAGAAAGAAAAAACACTATCTGTAATTAATCTCTTATTTTCATTCCTAAAATAAAGGGGATCCAGTCTGTAAAAGTTTTAGAATTTTTGTCAGCCAAAGACACACAGTAAATTACTTCTTAGAAAAAGTTTCATTATTGGATTTAATTTTGTGCTATGCAGTCATATTTGGCAGAATAGGCGTCACTTTTTCTCAAATAGTGGATATCTAATTTGAAATGAAAATGAGGTCTTTGTGGAGAGTCAGTGTCCAGCCTCATATCTCTGAGTCTACTTTGAAGACTAAAACTTTCAGCCAGGGAAACTTTCTAGAAACCCACCAACCCTCTTCCCTCTGATTGTTCATACCAAGCGGCCCTTATAGCGATGGAAGCCTGAGGAGCACTGAACTGTGCAAATTCAGGTTAAAACCCCAGGGACTGGAGCTGAAAACAACAAATCTAAACCGGAGCAAGGCCATGAACCGCAGGGGGACAAGGCGGAGGCTGAGGTAATGAGCTCCTTTATCGTATATACGTGCGGTCAACTGTGTATATACTGTATATATTTACCTGGCTAGATGTTTAATTCATTAGCTGGAGATGTTTCTCTTGCCCACAGGGTGACTGCAGTCCGTTGTGTCAGCTCCTGCTGTGGGACAACGTTAGCACCAATGATTCCTCCAGCATTTCATCACAACCTTGCTTACCTTTAAATATGTATCAGTGCTTTACCGCATTTGGAAGAAAAGCAGCTGTTACGAGCATCTCTTGCTCTGAAGTGAAATCCACTTTTTTGCCGACGGACAAAAAAACAGCTTTTCAGAAAAAATGTGGTTGTTGAGTGCGTTAATTTCTCCCCCCTGCGCTTCTCAAGATAGTTTACCCATACAGTAGCACCTCTAGTCCTATGCTGAGCAGGAGAGACTGAAGAGTGGAGCGCTGGATCAATCACCGCAGAGGAGGGTGTGTATTAAAGAGGACTACATCCTCAGGCGTATTTACAGAACAACCTTCCCAGACCCAGGCTGCTTTCAGGATGTGATAGCGAGCTCCGGGACACAGATCACAGGACAGATGTCACGCTTATGGAGTCGAACCACGTGCTGCAGTAGTAAAGCACCCACCCAGTGTTGCAGCGCTGCACTGTTTGTTCAGTAATCCAAGGCTGGAGCAGCAATTCCAGACACTCTACCTGTCAGCTGGCTCAAACAGAGGAGGGGAAACAGCCAGCGTTGCCGCTGGGGCGATTGCCATTTCACATCTGCTTGGTGAACACCGCTTTAAAGTAATGAAATCATCAGGTTGGCAGGCAAGGAAAATTGAAAATTGAAAAAGATGGGAAGGAGGGAGAGAAAAATGCAGACAAAGAGAGAGACAGAGACAGCGATTTGAGAGGGAATGAGAAAGAGGTCCCATCTGACCAGAATGTGGCTCGCTATCAACGTGGACAAGATAGCAACAAATAGGAGGCTATTGTCTGTGCCAAGATGCAGGTTTATCTGGTGGGATTCATGCCATGGATTAAATGAGAGATTGTAGCAGAGAAGGCCCAGTGATACTGACTATACAGGCCGGCTGAGAGGAAACCTGTTGCTCCCAGAAAATCATCAGAGGTTGTAAAGGACGAGCCGCCTTTCTAAATGAGCTAACTGTGAGAAAGTTTCTGAGGAGCCGAGTTACTTGGAGGAGAGAAGAGCTTTTAAGAGAGGAGCTGAGGTTCTGCAGGAGGACATATTACTCTTGTAGTGAACTTGTTACCTGTCAGCTCTCATCCAGTCCTTTCATAACTTACAATTTCTGTATCAATTCCACTGTGCCACTAAAATGCCGTTTGAACTGTAATACCAAAGTAAGCTCACAGTAAAAGCAAACTTACTGTATAAGTATACTTTTCAGTAAACTCTCTGTGGAAAACAGTAATTAAACCGATTCTTTTCCATATATTTATGTAGTTGAAAAGACAACCAATTGCATATATATATAGGTACATGATACATTTCAAAATATTATTTCAGTGGACCTGAATGCAAATCTACAAAAATGGCCATTTGTTAGGGCTGAAAAATAAATTTGTTATTGTACAAGTCAGAATCACTGGCACAAGTTTAATATGTTTTAATATGTTTGTTGCAATGCTTTTAAAAAGCCAATGACTACACTCATGCAATTTTGCCCTTTGGTATTGAAACCTGGGATAGAGAGGCAAATTATTACAGTGTTTTCTCCGAAAGACTACACTGAAATAGAAATAGATCACCGTAACACTCTTCCCAAGGCTTGGACACATGGATTACAGGAAACAGGATTCAACAACAACAAAAGCAACAGCCGTATTTTTCCCCTTTCAGGAAGAACTGCCAATTAGCATGAAACACAAAAGAAGCAAAGTGACACACATACATATCCCAGTCTCCATACTGACAAACAAAAGGGGTAAAAGTAGCGGAGCATTGCAAGTCTTCATGTGCTGCTTGTTGTCTCATCAGGCTCACCTGCCACATTTCAAGGTTTTATGAGGAATAGCAGGAATACAAAATATTTATATAATTTCTACCGCCCAACAAACACCAAGGTGAGTCCTTCTGACGCCTCTTACACATCACAGAGCTAACAGCACGTGAGTGTCTTTCAAATAAACCATAATTTACCATGACACATCCAGCTGCCATCATCTGTCAAGACACCTGGAGGTTGAGGAGGCCGGCGTGACAGCCGGCTGCCACGGCCTGAGAAATGAACCCCAGGCTGTGAGCGGTCGGAGGGACCAACTCCCAACTGCTCAGGCCGCAGAACATCAATAAAACATGAAGGTGTTTAGAGACTTTGTGTCCGCTGAAGCGCTATTATTTATGGAGCTTCTTCTGCATAATGCTGCTGAAGATGTAATCAGTGGCGCGAGCAACGCCCAGTGATCTATGTCTTCACTCTTATCAGATGGGTGGAGGTGTGAACGCTGGCTGGCGCCGGGGCGAGACAAGAACGCCGTTCCTAATTAATAAAAGTCTGCGTTGTCTGGAGGTTTCAAATCGCAACCACGCTACTAACCTCAACCCCACACACCTTCTCGCTCACAGATATCTGCCATCGTGATAAGAGGAGGAGGTGATATTGAAAAATGTAAGAAATTAATTTACTATTCAGTGGTGAGGCCCCAAGGTGGCTTGGTGGTGATAATTGATATGTATCAGGGGGGAATATTAAATCGGCGCAGAGGAGACTGTGGAGACGCTGTAAAGAGAGGGGGAAATGGGTAAAGATATCTCCAGAGAGCCCTCCAGATGTTCCTCACAACCGTTATTTCTCCATCACAAATTAGCCCGGCGTTATCTCCCATGAAGAGATAAGTCAAGCGAGGCTGTTCTGGCTGTAACCTCATCAGCAGTCCCAGTCAAGCTCTACTCTAGTTCAACATGTTTCTCCTCACTTTTTTCTTTCTCTCTTTTCTGTTTAACCCGTAATTCTCCCGGGAAGGTTGACTGAGCATTCATTTTCCCACCCCGGTCTTGGGATTCGAATCGGTGACCTTCCGGTCACAAACACACTTCTCTACCCTCTCGGCTACTTCCTTTCCCTCCTTTCCACTCTCTCTCTCTCTCTCTCCCTGTCTCTGTCCACCTTTCATCTCACTGCCGTTTGATATTTTCCCTCCTGACAGTCAAGGAGAGATGAGTAACAGTCATCGGTCATTCAAGCATAAGGGCCTACTGAGGAGCGACTCCGCCTTTGAGTTTGACAAACAAGTCGATGCAGTTTCTTTCAACTTAGAATCATTTCCAAAACCTTCATCTCGTTCAAAGATCTGGACGCCTTCATCTCCTCCTGCTTAGATTATTGCAATTCCCTGTATACTGGTGTTAGTCAGTCATCCTTGTCCCGCCTGCAGCTGGTCCGCATAGCTGCGGCTAGGCTTCTTATACAACCTATACAACCTCCAGATGTCCCACTTCTTACATTGCATGGTGGAGAAAATTAAAAAGCTATTGGTGGAGTAACAGAAGAACAACAGAGTACAGGTGACAGCACCTTTAAAAATGCACTCCTCTCCAGTATTTTTCACATTACCTGCTAATTGGTACTCTGAATCATTATTCAGCTCAGTAGACTCTGTGTGATGTGACATATCTGCCAGTGCACTGCGGTGTGTGAACATCATAAAGTCAGTCCCAGACTCCATATCTGCAACTATGTGTTGTTTTGTTTTTGCACACTCCATCTTTGCTCAAACAAGCTATAAAAACAAAGTGTCCTGGGCTGCCACATGAAGTGAGAGTCAGTGCTCCTCTGTCTGCAGCGTCAGTCTCTCTCTCACAGTGTCTGTCTCTCCTGACAATTACACATAAACAGCAAGCAACAACTATTTTAAGAATATCAAGTTCTAGTAAATGTCTATGAATTTATGTAAAATGCAGCTTAAACTTTTTTTTTAACTGCAATCCAAAAGCAGTACAGCTTTGCTGCCTCAAGATAACACTGTGCACTATTAAGTGCTTCATTAAGCTTGACGACTTGGCAGTTAGTTTTGCGTCACAAATATGGCAGTTATTTTTTCCCCTGCCTGAATATGGTCACTGAGAGTTATATCCCGTTTACTTCTGTCTACGTGTAGTTTACATTCTCCCAATCATTTTCGAATGCGTGCCATGTGTTTTTCATCCTTTCAACTTTTTGACCTTACGGCGTCAAACCTAGCTTGAAATGAACTGCTGTTTGGGTTAACAAACACACCCCAAATAAGAATACATGGACGACAGACAATGTTTTTGAGGGATTATATCCTGGGAGAGACTTCCTGTAGGTGTCAGGTGATTGACAGGAGGCAGAAGGAAACGTAATGTGTGCACTGATATGAAAACACTCAACTCAGGCACAAACAAATAAGGATAAAACAAAAACTTTGATAAAAACCAAATTAAAGCTTCATGTTTGCTGTGATGGATTATCTGTCTCTGTAGAAGTTGTTTTTCTGAAGGAGGGAAACAAGCGCTGATATCTCCAACTATGCTGACAGTGTGCAGACACTGTAAAGGAGAGAGACAACCTGGATGATTTTAACATTAACAGTAGTACCTGCTTGATTTAGCCAGTGCCAAAAAAGCACCGACTGTCGGTTTCCAGCTCTTGTTATGAACTAAAATAAACTCTCCCAGCGTTCCACCTGAGCGGTCCGACCTCCGACCCCATGTCAGTGACCCCTGACGACCCCGCTGCACTCTGTCACCGTGGCAACAGCCAACCGGCGTGGAGGGGGGGAGGCACGGGAGCTTCACTGAGACATACATCGCCCAGTCTTTTGCATTGATAAAGGCCGCATTGCTATTCAGGATACATTTGGCAGTATGATTATGATGGATACAAACTGACAACAGAGGTCTGTGATGTCGTTTATAATCAGGTGGGTTGTGAAGCCGTTGCTGTTTGCCGCTCTGTAGTCTCATCAGATCACTAATGAGAGAGCAGGCCGCTGGTAATTATCCAGCCCACCTACAGCATGCAGCGCGGAATCAGCCCACTCTCTCCCCTCCGTCCCTCTCTCCCCCTGATTGCTTCTGTTTTATCTATCTGGAGATGCATTAATCAACTCACTTCATTCAGGTGAGGGCCGATTTATTCATAACACTTGACACCAACCTTGACTGAGCAGCATATTAAATTCAATTATCATTCCAGTGGGCCGTGGAATGCTTATGCCCACATGTATATTAGAGATGAGCACAAATTTTAATGGCATTTCGGTCATGCTGATTTATGTAAACTCAGCAATAAAGCTGATACTCGAAAAAACAACAGTGGTTGTGAAGGAAGCTCTGAGAGACAGGAGATAGTGCAATAATGTGTGATGGGCATGTAGATTAAAATGCCACATTCAGCGAAGCCGGACCCTGGGGAGTTCCATTATGCCTCGCAATGTCCTGTTAGAGTGATCAAATGGAAAATAACGGAGCGCTAAAATGGCTGAATCGGAGGAACAATGTCGAGCGATGACATGCGTGGAATACACAGAGGTCCATTTTTCAGACTTCAAAGAACTAATCCGAAAACCTCTCTCCATGCAGAGCAGATGGGTTTTAATTTGCAGCTGGATTATCAGATAATATCGCCCCAGAGAGTGGAGCAGCGGCAGGCCCACAATCCCTCCGTTATTAACATTCAGCCTATTTTTGATTTCAGTGCTGCACTTATGTTAAATTCCTCAGTGAAGATAACGTAAATCAGCGATATATTACTTCTCTTCAAAAGGAAATGTAAGAAGTTTATCATCACATTATTATCCATATTGTTACAACCGTAAACACCTGATTTGAACACTTCACTGTTTATAGAATTCCTCGGGTTTTTTCTTCCAAGACACTGAATGGTACAAAATTTTAAAAAACAAATGACAGCTTCAATGAATTTAACGAGACTTATCTGTAACAGCAGAGGGAGTTTGTGCCAATCTGGTGGAATTGTCCTGTGGGTTTCTGGCTTTCCTATTCATTCCCCAGGGAGCTGCTGATTAGAGGTTTGGATTACTCCTACTGGGTAAATAGTATACCTGAGGACCGTCCAATCACAGCTTTCTACATTATCTGGTGGAGTCCAGTGGGAGAGATGCCGCTGTGCATGCCAAGCACAAAGGAGAGGAGGGTGGTAACAAACAGAGAGAGCGAGTGAGAGGGATACTAGTGCAGGTCAAGGCTCCATTTCCCCACCTGAGTTTCAGCGGTGTCGCCTTGCATCACACATGCACATATGAATGCATGCGGCATTCAACTAAAAGCCACAGCTGGTTGCACCCCGCATTTAAATTCTGGTTCCGCTCCATCGCAGGTTATAGCACCGAGAGCTGTTAGGCAACCTTTGTCTTCTTGAATTCAAAGGTGTTCTAAGGAAATGATTAATGTCTCCTGCATTCTCATGCTCATATCATAAGACATTTGCAGAGATCATAGGGAATAATAGTTGCATATTATTATTCCCTTAGAGTAAGTGTGTGAGGAATGTAACGATAGAGAAGAAGAAAACAAATGTGAAGTTCAGGCTGCATTATACACATAAACAGATCCAGGAACACACACCATGTACACATCATTTCAATCTAATTACACCATAAGTTCAAATGGGCCATTGAATAGGATTTTAAGCACCTGTGGGACATATGGATAATAATGTATCCTAATTACTAATTAATCTTGTCCTTATTTCTCCTATAATGGTCGCGCCATCAGACCTGTATTCCCCATGGTTCCATTACAGGATAATTAGATGTCGTCTTGCTCTGTTCAACGTCTTTACTTCCAGTCAGCCTCTCGCTACGCGGGAAGCTCTTTAAGCCTCCGTTGGATTATAAGCAAAGATGGTTTTACGAAGTTTACCCTCTTTCGAGTGAAGAAGCTTACATATAACTTTTATTAGACATTTCTTCCTTACTAAAGCTGCACTTATCAGCCTAAATAAACAGAGAACAGCATCTCGTCTGCCTAATTGAGACCCTGAGACCCAAATGGAATTTTGGTGTTGGGTTTGGTTATTCTAAGGGATGAATTGAAACTCAAGTGCAAAATACAAACTGTCCCCTAAACAGCAGTGAGCAGCGCTCTGTCCAGAGAAAACTGGACTCACCAACATTAGATCTTTTCCTCTCTCATGGTTTCCTTTGGTATCAAGCATCCCAGACCGGCTGGGTTAGTAAACCTGAGCGAGCTGTGTGCAGTTTACTGACATTACATCACATGAGTTCTGGGTGTTGAAGACCGACACCCCTCACTGCCATTTGGAACCACCAACATGCGAAGTTGCCTAGTGCAACTTTAAATAGCACGCAGTGAAGAGTGTGAAGAAAGATGGGAGAGAGAGAGGGGGGCGGGGGGGTGACATGAGAAAAATGATGAGCTGGACTCACAGCTCATCAACTCTTCATCACTCACAGCGTCTTGCCTACATGACGTGCACACGCGCCACTGCTCCAAGAAGCCTCCCTTAAAATACACATTGTGTTAGGAGGTTGGCTGTTGGGGACATTTTCTTCATGTCAGCTCCCAGTCTGAAAGCCTGGTCCAGTGTTCCTCTGCTGACTAAGGCTGTGCAGGCTCCCAGCACTCACTTATGTTGCTGAGCAATAGCATACTGTATAGAACATGACTGAAGGGGCTGAAATTAAGCATGCATGAGGAGTCAGGATAAATAATACAGCTGTTGGATCATATCTGTACCACTGACAGCTGCAGTATGTGGTAATGCAATACACACTATTTGACAATGTTAATCCAGAGCGATATACATTTTGACACTGGACCCCCTCAAAGACTACATTTGATCCTCAACTAAGTGGAAATGACAGCACAGAAATGTGCTGATCTTGATGTTGTAGTCAAATTATTTTTCTTTTACCTCAGTGATGCTGAAGTTGTGTAAATTCCCCACTTCTTTTCTTTTCTTTTTTTTTTTTAAACTTTTGTTGGATAGCCTTCAAAGGGTGAGCCGATTCTCTCCCGCCGGCGTCTCATCCATCTCGTCGTTACAGCTGATTCAAGTGTGCTAAACTATTATTGCTGATTTGATCATTTGAAATTAGTTCTCACTTGTTTTATTTTAGATGTGGCCTCAGAATAGATCTCTGGCCATTTTTTGCTTGACCTTTCCTCTCTATTATAGTGATAATAACTACAAGATCAAATCTAAACTCATTTCGGCCTTTCCATAATCAACTGAGACCCGTGCATCTAATGAAAGGGGTGTTATTGAATCAGTCTCTAACCTCTCGCTGTACCCTCCAACTTTTGAAACTGGGAGAGAAGTTGGTCTTCAAAAAAAAATAAAAAAAAATTAGTTTGACATTTCCATCTCCCCGATGTTTCAGCTTTAGTCATTTAGTCAGCCTTCTTTATCTCTGCTCTGCAGACAGACGCATATTAATACCCATCAGTAATGTCATGTAGTGCATAAAAAGAACCCTCCCATGAAAAGTTTAGGAGGAACAACAATCTATGATGTAAATTTATGTTAATTTAATTTGCTGTAGAGAGGAAAAGCCTTGCTGTGTTTCAGCTTCATTTAACAGAGAAACAAAAGAGCTCAGCTGTCTCCAAACACTAATTCTCCTCTGCTTTTTCTGCTACATTAATGATTCCATTTTTTCCCGCACCAAGATGTATGTGATGCACCGAGATGTATGTGATGCACCAAGATGTATATGATGCACCAGGATGAATGTGTACACAAGCCTTGAAAGTTTTCTTCAAGCCTATCAGCTATGAGTGTTAGTGAAGCCACCATAGGGAAGCAGTAAACACAAACAGGACTACAACAGTGTCGGCTAGATACCATCATGTTCTACATCTGAACACCACACACACCTACACACATAACACCACATACACCATAACAGCCTGAACAGGTTAAACTGTATGCATACTGCATCAAAAGCACAATATAAATAAGCATAATATAACTTGCCTGTGTAATTCCTGCATCAGATGTGGCCATGCTGCTGTTTACAATATGGAAGTTTACAAAATGTACATGTAATAATCATACATTTATAAACTTTATTCACATAGCATTTCTTATTACAGTGTGCTGCACAGATGAAAAGCCATGTAGATAAACAATAAATATCTCTTTATGACATTTCACCAAATTCAGCATGAATACAGCAGAAAGGCAAAAAGAAAAGATCTAAAATGTGAAAGTCCTGTGTGATCACTGACTGGTGCTGATGGCTTGCTGTGTTGATAGTGAGCAGAACTCCATCAGTCATAATGATGTGTGGCTTCACCAGCGTCCAGCTCAGGCTGATCCAGCTGAAACGCTGCTCATCGCCCCGGTCTGATCACAGGCTGAGGCTCCACACAGAAACTAATCAACTCAGAGAGGGAGAGAGAGAGATGGAGGGAGAGAGAGAGAGAGAGAGAGAGAGAGGGAGAGGGGGGAAGGAGGGGGAGAGAGAGAGGAGAGGG
>OMOV01088929.1:19593-29736 GCA_900312565.1 Beryx splendens | reverse complement strand
TATTTTTGGGAATTTATCAGCACCTCAGAGAAACTGAGTTTGGACATTGCCAAAAGAAAATCAATACATGTTGTTACATGTTAAATGTGAATTCCATTGGAGCTTGTTATTCTGACTGTTGCCTAAAATTTCCCAGTTTTTTTTTTTTGAGAGTTGAGTCCTTGCCTATCAAGGAGTAAAGTTAAGTCCAATGGCATTATGAAAATGTACTGCCTGAGGTGGATGAAAGTAACGTTAGTCATGTTCCTGTACCTACATGAAACTTCTAGCATTCCAGATATGGGAACAGGAAAGTGAAAGTGTCGTAAATGGCGGCCACAGCTGATAAGAAAAGCAGTGCTCAGAGGAAAAAACGCAAAGTAAAACACTAAGCTTCTAAGCTTCTGTATTGCACATTGGACAGTTGACTGCAAGTCTATTTAATCTTCCTCTACTGAAGCTTGTGGAGAAAACGGTGTCGGTGGATTTTATGAAACGGTGACCTATTAAAAAGCCGAAGACAGCTACTGGGGTGGATCT
The DNA here is from genome assembly GCA_900312565.1 of Beryx splendens. Lineage (NCBI taxonomy): Eukaryota > Metazoa > Chordata > Actinopteri > Beryciformes > Berycidae > Beryx > Beryx splendens. The sequence goes on along the minus strand of OMOV01088929.1, from coordinate 29,217 downwards.
GAATTTTGTATGTTAAACGGTTCAGGAACACTGATTTTGGAACTGCCTGCTGTAATTTAACACTGAGTAATTGAATTTACAAATGAACTACCTTTTTCTAAAGAGGGAGAAACATTCATGCTTCACCTTGAGCTTTAGGGCCTTGCATGAAGAGGCCATGACAGGAAGTGTAACTAAAATGCATGCAAAAAGACACTAAATGGCAGGTTGGTTGAGGAGGTTGTTGGCTCCTTCCCTGACACTAAAGGTAGCAAAAATAAAAATTGCATACTGGCCTGTTTCAAAGACGTATTGAAAACTAGCCAATGATAGTTACATAACTGTTCAGTGCCCTCAAAAATATATCCAAGGCTACTTTTTATTGTGCTATCTGATAATCTGTCATGCAGCCATTTGGGCACACCGGGCCCTAAAACAGTAAACTGTCTGTGGCTGGCAGGTTGCTTTTTCTTTATCAAAGCACCAGACGCAGGGATGTGATGTTGTCAGAAGCTGCAAACTCTCGAGTTCAGATGGGGACATTCCAAAGGCTCCAGCACTGTGCAAGTCAAGTTTGAGTTAAGTAAGGTAACCCTAACCCCATCAGTACAAAATCTCACATGCATACACACAAAAGGCACTTTCCTGGCCTACCATCAACTGTAAGGTTAGCCATGTTTCCAAACATGCAGCATTTATGGCGCTGGACTTGCATTTGTCTAGCGGCTGCTTGGAGTGTTTTCCAGGTCAACCAATGAGAGATCTCACCTCATGCAGTTTGTCATAGGGTTGGTTGGTAGATGTCACCATGTGCCTTATAAACAAAACTGATATAGCCAGTAGTTAGCCAATTAATCAACCTCCTGCTCATTCTTAGAGTGATGACCTGAACAAATTCATTTTTCACCTATCCTATGGCAGGGAAATGGACAGACTGCATTCAAAGATAATGAACAATATCAATGTTACAAACTTGTGTTTAAACAGTCGAGGTGAGATGTCAGAAGAAAGCTATATAACTAGCCATTATATAAACATAAAGTGGCCATCGATAAAAACTTATTTCCTATCTTAAAAAAACATGACTGTGTTTGTGTCAGTCAGTGCGTCTCTGTGAATGTTTGCAGAGCAGAAGCACGAGTGACCGACAGAAAAACAACCAGACAATCTGAATCTGTTATTTATGTGAGAAAGAGATTTCACACTTTTCCCACATATAAGTTACTCTTTACTCAGCTGTGTACCCATACTATGTGCAGGTGGTCTTGTCTATGTACTCATCTATACTAGGCCAAGTTAATATTTAACTTTTCAACAACATTCAAGTCAGGCACTGTGACCAACATAAAGATAAGCAGTTACAGGAAAAAAACAGAGGCATGATCTAAAGGGCTGTTTGCCCAAATATGGATTCCTGAACACATTTACTTCCTCATGGGAATAGATAAAAAGGGTGGAGGTGCTCAGAGAAGCCACTACACTTTGTGTGAAGCGGCCAATGCAATTGTGCATAAGGTTCTCTAAATTTACTGCCGGGGGGTGAACTCCTGAGGAGCGAATGAAGAAACAGATTTTGCTTACTTTTACATTCAGAGGACTTGTGACGAAAAGAAAAAAGAGTAAAAAGAGAAAATGGACAAGTTTATATTACGGAAGGCCGAACCCAAGGACGTGTCAGATATCTTGCGACTCATAAAGGTAAGCTAAATAGCCTAATATGTTGTCAACTAATAGGATATGTGGCCTATTTGGTGGCAAATCAGCTAAATATGAAAATTCACTGAGGTTCTAGTTAAACTTACGTCACGTTTCCTCAGATGTGGGATAGACACAATTCATTTGCTTTTATTGCTTCCTCTCTTTCTTTGCACCTTTTAGGAACTTGCTAAATTTGAAGAGATGGAGCAGCAGGTCGTATTGACCGAGAAAGGTGCTTTATTTTACCCTTCAATATATTTAACTATGTTCATATTTTATACACATGCAGTATTTACCTATGTTTTTTATTATATTTACCTAGATGTATATATTCTCACAAAGAAAATGAAGTTAGGTCAATGTCCCTCTCTTTAGAGCTACTTGAAGACGGCTTTGGGGATCATCCGTTCTACCATTGTTTTGTTGCTGAAGTACCAAAAAATCAACAGAGCTCAGAGGGTAAAGACATCTACCCCCCACCCCGCCCCCCAATGCACTCAACATTCTAGCATGTGAGAATCATACAATAAGCTTCTTTTATGTTTCTTTTTTGTAGGATACACTGTGATTGGCTTTGCCATGTACTACTTCACGTACGACCCTTGGATTGGAAAGCTGCTTTACCTGGAGGACTTCTACGTCATGGAGGAGTTTAGGGGTAAGACAGGTTGACGTGTCAGATGTTATATGATGGGTGGTAAAGGTTAATCAGTTCTGGAGAGGCTGTTGCAGCAATAAGGAGAATTTTAACACTGTCCCCTAAACTGCTTTAGCTGCAGTCTGTAGGTCTTAATCTGCTGTCTTCTCTCCAGGTCTCGGCATTGGTTCGCAGATCCTGAAGCTTCTGAGCGAGGTACAGTAGCTCATATAGTGGCTCTTCGTTTGGTGATAGGTTGAACTTCTGAACTCTATGCTCCGTTTGCTGCTTCCAGTAATGTTTTTCTTATCTGCTCCCCCCTCAGACAGCCGTGAAGACCCGCTGTAGCAGCATGCACTTCATTGTAGCAGAAAACAACAAGCAGTCTATCGAGTTCTACAAGCGCAGGGGGGCAGCTGATCTCTCCTTTGAGGAAGGCTGGCGTCTTTTTGCGATCGACAAGGAGGAGCTGCTAAAAATGACTTCCAAATAGAGCTGATTGATTTGTACTGATTACCGATAATAATGATCCTGTTTTGTTGTCAGTGATCTGGCACAGTTTCAATAAATACATTTATCAATCGACTTTCCTCCATGCATGTTACCTTTAATATCAATTTCTGCTGGTCTAAAATTTAGAAAGACTTCTGCTAAAGCTCTACCTCATGTTTTGCTTTCTTCTGCTTACTTACTATTCTAATTTATGTTTTGTTTTTCCATCTTATGTTATTCAGCATGTCTAGCCGTGAAGATTAAATGTGGACTTGCCTTGATAAGATCGGAGAAAAACAAGTGTTCAAAGTTTCTAAAATGCCTTTGTCCTAAAGCTAGCCTTCGTTTACTCGTTCAAGATATATTTTTTGTGTTTTTTGTGTGTGTATTTGTTCATTTATTGTCAAACACCATGCTCAAAATTGAATAAGGTATTGTTTGAGTAGCACTTTATGAATAACAGGGCAAAGTTCCCCCATAAAATTCATTGCTTGATAAAACGAAAGAAGTGAACTGTGTTTTTATCTAAGCTTGCCATGTGCAGCACAGCAGAATAAGGGTGTTTATTTATTCTTAATAGTCAGACGTTCTTCATATTTTAACAACTGAAAAATTCTCAGGTACCTTTGATTCACAGACATACGCGTAGCGATATTTATGTTTTGCACTGACATTTTTGTGACTGAAAGGAAATGTAGGGCTTTAATCACATACATGTTCAAATAAATAGCCTGCTGAATTCAAGGGTACCCAGGAATGAACCCTGAGGCATGCCACTGCAGACTCCTAACCAACAGGAAGTGAGCCCATCAGACTGCACACACTGGACCCGCCAGCATGGCAGGTGCCTCCCTCCTGACAACACCTGAAAGTGATCTGTCCCCATCTGTCTGTGATCTGTCCCCATCTGTCTGTGATCGGTCCCTACCCAACTCCCTTACAACAAGAACAAGCGCTTTCCTGGCCTGGGCACTGCCTTCTCCGTCACCCCAGCTAGAGCAAAACACCAGCTTACTTTGCTTTTTAATTCATGGAATGAGGTGATCACTAGCCTACTACTACTACTAGTAATAATAAGAATATTAATAACAATTTTGTTTACTAACATAATATCAGTAAATCTCACCAAATACAGACTAATTCAATTTATATTCTGGTTATTGGACATTTTACTGGGAATTCAGAAGCAATGCATTGATTATGCTGATTATCAATTATGAAATGCTTGAACCTTAAGCGATGACACCTGCCTCGCTTTCAGTGGTTTAAACTTTTGGCGGGCAGACAGTGAAAACCACTGACCAGCATGTCTGAAGTGGAGGGTAAACCCACCTGAACTCATTTAAAAGACTTATCTTTGTGATTAAACTGATATAAACACTGGGGGTTTTTAACTAAGAGTAATCACAAGTCAGTGGTCAGAAAACATAACTGCGGTGTGTTTAAATGGTGGATGTTTTGCCTCATGGTGAAGACCACCGTCTCGAGGTCATAGTTTACACACCTTTTTTTTTTTCTTCCCACTACATCACTGCAGACCAGACTTTTTTTGGGGGGCGACTGAAATACAGCCGCTAACAAAGCAGCCCGCACCTTATGGGGACTGACTTGACCCAAAGTGCTGTGAAACGTCCTGTTTGAGCACCCCTCGGCTCGAGCGCGGCTTCAGAAAGTATGGCCTGTTTGGTGACTGCCAGTGTGATTTCCACCACAACCCTTCCGCATTTTCCTGCTAGTCTCAGGCTGTGACGTGTAGTGCTGACGGCGGCCTCGGAGCTGGAGGAGCAGGGGGCTGTAGCATGACAAGATTTGGCTCTAGACGTCCTGCTTTCAGCGGAGCTCCAGAAACAGCCGGCCCCTCCTTCTCTGCTCCTCTCTGGCCCGCCCAAATAACACAAAATTCCCGATTGAATCCTGCCCGAGTCTGGGGAAACCAGGCGGCCTGGGAAACCGAGAAGCGGAGAGAGGCCATCCCTGCGGCATAAATCTGGTATGCGGGCCGTTTTGGTCGTAGGGCGCCCGGTTACAGAGAGCCGTTGGCCTTTGTGCGCGTATATGTCTGTGTTACTGCATGCGTATTGTGATTTGTTTTATTCTGTCGGAGAGGCCGTAAAGGGCTGGGCCTTTTCTTCTCAGGCCCAGGCCTCAATAGAGGCCATGATCGGTAATTCAGGCCTAGCCGGGTAGCTAGCCATCCTGGGGGGAAATAATTAGAGGGTGTTCATTGTCTGGTCGTCGCAATTGTTATTAATTATTTGCATCGAAGTGCACCCATGTCTGCAGCGGAAGAACTGTACACGTTTTCGCCACCTCAATTAACTACTATCAATGTTTATTAAAGTTTATATTCGTCCAGACATCAAGCTAACAAAATGGCGCACGCTTCTGTGTTGAAAATCTGTTGTGGAGAAGGCGTTTGTGGAGCCCCCCTCCTCCCGCTAGCAGCTAGCTAGCTAGCTATCAGAGCCGTATCAGCTTTCATGCTCCGCGGTGAAAATTAAACGTTACCTTCCTGCTTACTTTAGAGAGCACAGTGAGTGTGTATGTGCAGTCAGCTGTCTCCCAGATGCATGTTTTGTGCATTAAGTTGGTTTTGGTGTCTGTAAATTAGTGCTGCTTGTGTGATCAGTTGGGAGATGTAACTCGGTTCATTGCTCATCACCACGCTGTGTTTAGACGTGCATGGTGCTGCGGTGGATTACTGCAGATAGTCTGTCCGTCCTGGCTGGGTTTAATTCATAGCAGCATCTTTCATCAACACACCGCTGCTGCTGTGCTGTGCTGTGCGCCACATCTCCACACCGTTGTCGTTTTCCACCTGGAGGTGGGGGATGGTACATGCAGTGGAAATTAAATGGCACCCCGGCTGCATCGCTCACATCAGTGTTTACATCTCGGTACCCGTGTGTGTCGCATTACATCAGGTCTACACCGTAGCCTTGTGGGGATGAAGCCAGACGGGCTGCATGGCTTGCCTTTGAGAAATCCTTGTAGCTGGTGGCAGAAGTAGTGGTGCAATCACGGACGTCTCTAATGCCACTGATCCTCTCATTTGCTGTGCTTTGCCGCAGACACAATCAACGCTGCATAAAACATCCAGCTGATCAAGTCACCTGGTCTACTACTGAGTCTTAAACTGTTATTTTTGTCCTAAAACAAGTTCATAAAGTTGCCTGTGAGATGATTACACTTGCCTCCGATGCAAATTTCCTGAATCATTAGATTATTCTGATACTGTGTGATTTGCTATCTTTCAGGATATGTTGCTTGCTTCTAGAAGATTCTCAGAACAGATTAAACTTGGTTTGCATTGAAAACAAATGAAATTGTTATTATGCCAGGTTCTTTTTTTAAAACTTTTACTTTTGAGGAAAACAAGATGCTAGATTGCATCAAACTTAGATGATCCCCGTGGGAAATTGGGCCATCGCAGCAGCAAAAAATAGGATACAGCAAAGTGAAACAGCATATAAATATAAATAGAACAAAGGGGATGATATCAAAGGTAACACGGTCAACAGTTACATTTGTAATGTATTAAGTGGAAGTGTGTGGACAAAATGTGCAAAGTGTGCATCATATTCATATTAACAGATCCGCAGAAGGGCAGTACATATGCACACAAAATAAACTCAATACTAGACTTAAGATGGATGTTTTTTGCGGTGAGGGCTCAGCTTCTCCCAGCAGTGCAACAGAAGGCCAATGAAGTTTATTTCTTTATCACGTGAATCACATGCCATCTTCGAATTAACACACACTCCATGCTTTTCATGGTCCTCAACGGAGCATGAATAACAAGCGCTCTCTGGCATTCCCTGGGTACATCTGTGAAAGGAAATTACACAGTTGTGCGTAGCTTAAAAGCATGATGTTCAAATTAATGTCCAACATTGTTGTTCTGTTATAAATTACACTTGATCTTTTGAATCGCAATCGCATCAATTGCCAAGTACACTCGCATGAATTTGGCTTTGGTAACGTTGGTTCAGAGACATGTTGACTGCTTGCGGAGTTTCACAGTGCCTATCGGGTCAAAGGAAAACAGAACCACACACGGTGCAGAGGGACAGTGCACGACGTACAGTGAGCAGCAGATGATACATATCACGCTACATATATATATTCAACAGCTATGTGCGTTGGAGCAAGGTAGTGAGGTGCAGTTGGAGAGGAAAGCGAACTGGGCGATCTGTAGCGCGTTGGTCCCGTGTGCTTTGAGGAAGTTATACTGAATAGAATGAGATGCGTGGAGTAAATGCATCAGCATGGGAAAATGCAGTGATTAAACTAAAAAGCATCAGTCTGCAAAATCTGAACTACACAGTTGTGCAGACATGCGAAGTGAAGGATTGTGTAAAAACAGCTTCACTAGTAATAAATAGTATGGTAATAAGCTTTACAAACAGTTGTATGGTGAGGCGGAGTCGAGATTGTGTGGGGGTTGAATGGTGTCTTGATGTTTTGTACACTTTGTCTTCAACATTTCTGGTTAGTAAAGATCTACAGCCTTAACCTTTCGTCATATGCTTTCAGCTCTCCAGTGACAAATGCAGTGCGAGGACAATGGATGAGGATGACAACAGGCTTGCAATACATTCTCAAGAGCCTAAAATAATCTTACACGGATCGGGTAATTGGTCATGCTGTAATTTAAAGTTTGTTTGCATTTACCACATAAAATACACAGTATGTTTGCGGGTATGTGTGCGTTCCGTTGAACATTGTGATGTTGGGATACTTCAGGAAGAGGGATCCCTCAGTTTGCCAGATAACTGTAAAAGAAAATGTAACGGCATAAGTTAATCAAGTGTTGTTTGTAATGAGATTATGACGGTATGGCTGCTGTGCATGATTATATTAAAGAAGTTATTATGGCTGCAAGACATCAAAGGAACCAGTATGCAAGACATGCCATTCAAAACACTCAAGAATAACACACAGTTCCTTTTCACCGTTAACTGGTTAATCCTGCTTGTTCCAGATGAGGGTGGTGCCGGCGGGCAGGAGTTTGTTGTGGAGTTACAAGAGACTGTGTTGGTGTCAGAAGGCGAGGGGGAAGGAATGGCGGTTCACAGGTTTGCCCCCGACGAGCTAGTGATCCAGGACGCCGTTGAGGATGTGGTGTCTGAGTACGTGCACTGCGACGAGGACGAAGACGTCGCTGTAGAAACCTGCGTGATGGCCCTGGAGGGCGAGGAGGAAGGCGTTGCCATGGGAGACATCCCAGAAGATGGGCTGGATTCAGAGCAACAGGAGGAGGACCAAGACGGCTGTGGAGATTATCTGATGATATCTTGTAAATTTTCCACTCTTCTATTAGCTCTTGTACAGGTGTAGTGTTGGTGCTGTTACCAAAATAAAAGCCATTAGTGGTTTTAAAGGTTATAGGCTGTTCTACATTAGAGGAAAAAATGGTAATTCAATGGTGAGAAGTGTTTTTATTTTTTTTTAACCACAGCTTTGTTGCACAGCTTTGTTGAATACTCAATTCTGATTGGTCAATAAACGCTTTCTGAGGTCTGTTATTACGGAACAACAGATCACTGGTTCACATGTAATATTCTGCCGTCGAGAAGGGCAGTCGGTTTTGTTGATTTCAAATCAGATGAACTTGTGACACCTTGTGCCAAAAATATGTGACTCCATTCTTGAGTATTTTTTGGTAGCTTGTAATAATTCATAAATCAATATTTTGTGTCAAAGGATAAATATCCTTGCTACATAGCCGTGTAATGAATAGCCATAGTGCTACCTTTTAGTGTAAAGTAAATGTTTAAGATCAATTACATAGGAAGAGTTTTCACGAGTGAAACTTTGGCCTGTCTTATAACTGGCTAGCATAACTGTGCAGCGTGGCGGTGCCCTTGGTGTGCTGCTGCCTCTAGAGGTTACGCCTGACTCCAGACAACGGCTACGGGCTGAGAGATGAAAATGGAACAAGACACACTGGAAGCAATGGTGGAAATATTAATCAAGAGCGTTAATTTTAAGTCATGATTTTATTTTGTTGGGACTTCTATGCTGGATATTTGGTCAAAAACAAATGTCCACCCAGCCAATCAGAATCAAGTATTCAGTCAATTTTGTGTGAAATAGATCAAGTTGCATAATCAAAAAAAGGGTTTAAGTTTTAAGTTCATTGCAGTCATTGTTTAAAGAAATTGAGATATCCTGAAATAATAAAAATGCTAATCCAAACGTGTTTAATTATTGAAACTGCATGCGTCTTCACCAAAATTAGATTGTATCAAGGTATTTGGCGTGAGTTGATGCACCAAATGGCGTTAATTTAGGTATTTAAACAGCTGATATGGGTGGCAGGATTTACAGTGTTTTCACCAGCTCATGGATGGCTGATCACTCAGACCTTTACCTCTGTAATGATGTGTCATGTGTAGCTCTCTAGTTTTACAATGTCCCTCTCCCCTTCTCTTTCCCCCCACAAGTGGACGAGGCTGGTAAAATGGTGTCCGATGATGGAACTGAGGTAACGGTGGAGGGGGCTGTGGAGGATCAGGAGGTGGAGAAGGATGAGGATGGGCAGGAGGTGATAAAGGTGTACATCTTCAAGGCCGACTCCGGGGAGGACGACATGGGTGAGTCGCAAGTCCTCAGCGTCCCTGAGCAGGACTGATGGAAGATCACATTAGACCCGCAACACCCAAAATCACAGTAAAGAATGCCCCGGTAGATATTTTGGCTTTTATACAATGGTCACCACATGTACTCTGAAAGGTTTTCTTCAAAGAATAAAAAATGGCGGGGGGGGGGGGGTAAGTAAATTATAAAACATAACAACAAACAAAAAACCAACA
>OMOV01088924.1:0-19449 GCA_900312565.1 Beryx splendens | reverse complement strand
TACAGTACAAACACACACATACAGTATGTGGGTCAGAGAGAATTAACTGAGCAATTACTATGTAATTAACAAAAAATACCCTGCCACCCTCACGTTTACAAGACATGTAAATACCCGTTGCCAATGGACATTGCTCTCCTCAATATCACATGTATTGTTATTACAATTACTATGATTATTATTACTATGATTATTGTCATTAAAAGGATTAATTATTGCCATCACCATCATTATTATAAATAGTGTTGTCATTTCAATTATAGCTATGGGGTAACATTGTTCTGTATTCAAGGGTGATTCTTATGTACAATAACAACAACAAAAAGTCTAATTTATGAAGACAAGTCTTAAATGGCTGCTACTGAGGAGATGGAGCAGAAGAAAAGAAAACTGACAATAGCTCTGGGAAGAAATATCTCTCTGGGGTCCGTGATGGATCCTCCTACAGTATGAGGAGAGGCAGATCACCTGAAGAGGAGAGGGTGTGTTGAACAGACGGACTAGAAGGATGATCCAAACACAAGCGCTCATCCATGTGCTTTTATTCCACTCTGAACTCCCGAGTTGTCCTGGAGGAGAGAAAAACATGGACTTCTAACTGACAGACACTCCGCTCTCTGTAGTCTACTCTATAATGTAGCAACAAAAAAAAAGTCCCTCATCTGTTCCCCTATCCACGTCTTCTTCTTCTATCACCTATTTCTTGCCATTCTCTCACTGAACACCACGGTTCTTAATCAGACGGGTTTGATACAGCGAGCTTTTCTGTCTCTGCTCAGTTTTCTTTCTTTATGTTGTTTTATACACACGTGTTTGATTCAGTGCCAAGACAGCATAGCCTACTGTACATATATGAGACATTAAATGCTTTTTGGGGGGAGGGGTTTCTCCTTTGAAATGGATTGGCTGGAGCATATAGCAATAGTGATGCCATTAGAAATGAACTTTGTTGTTTTATAATGCCACCAGTGGATACACACAAGACGCATGAGAGGCCCTGGCGATAACACGAGTGGGGGTGTCGTCTGAATACGTGCTAGTCGAGGGTCGAGGGTGTTGCACAGTGAGGTGTAAATCATGATTCTGTTTGTTGTGTTGTGGTTTCCGTTTTGTACATACAAATTTATTTATTGATCCTCTATGTTTTATGGATCTAGATGTGTCCAGGAGCACGTCTGCTAGCGCTGAAGCCCAGAGAGATGGCACACTGTGACGTGGTTTACCCCAACACAGAATGTAACACTGTCAACGTTGTCAAAACATTTTCTAATGGCTAATATTATTACTATTAATATGATTATTATAAAGCTATTTTTAGCGAGTTAAACGAGGGGTGATGTGTATCTTTTGTCTTTTCTTTTTCTGATTCTCTGACTGACTTAAACATTGAAAAAAGGTCTTCCACTTGTTTTAAGAAAAAGATTTAAATGACTTGTATTGAAGGACATTTTTCCAGTAAAGACATGCCCGTCTGGCTAACACACAACTGGCAAAGGTCAAAGAGAAAAAGTTCCCTAGAGACAATTTCCACTTCCTTTCTTCCTTTCTTCCTCTCTCTGTAGGAATTTGCAATGCAAATGCCGAGCAGAGCACATCCACCTAGAGAACATCACAGCGCTGGCAGATATTCCCAGCCAAACACACCATCCCTTTGGGTACCAACTCCCCAGTCAGGCTTAAAGTTGGACTCACATATTGATGGGATATTCATGTTTATTCATTGTGCAGTTGCGGTAAACAACTGCACTCAAAAACGTGCTACTGAATATAGACTAACTTTCCAGCTGAGCTTTAGCCACACTTCATGGTACACATAGGTGGGAGTGTGGGAAGTGAATGAGTAATGCCCTCCTCTCTCGAAACAACTACCGTCCTCATGCAAGGCACTTAACCCTCAACTGCTCCTCAGTGTAAATGTGCGTCACTGTGAGCACGAAGCAGGAGTTTACTAAAAAAATATGCACTCAGACCTTTCATCGGGAAATAAAGGTCAGACATATTAACGAACAAATGTTGATTTGGCACAGCACATTCAGCATATGTCAAGAAACGTTCTAAAAGTACCCACATTATCTGTTGCCAGTCGTGCCCATGCAGTGCCTGCAGGAAGAAGAGGTTCACTCGCACTTGTGCATAAAAAGCACTCCCTTGGTTCTGAGACTAAACAGATTTGGATAAAGGTCACAGTTAACGTTTGACAGGTTTTCAGAGCGGTAAATATGGTTCAGCACAAGGCAGATGGGAACTAGAAGCCGGTATCAAGCCAAGGGCAAACGGGTTTTTTTCCTGGTACAGAGGAGGAGGGATCCCACAGTCGATGTTGTCGTACCATGTTGCCATTAGGCACATGGTACGACAACTTGGCTTCATGAACTTGCATTCATGCATTTCATTGTTTCAAAAGCCAGCAGGCTGGGGACATTATGACAGATTCCTGAAAAAGTGGACCTTCAAGAACTTGTATCTTAGAGTTACTCAATGTCCCAGTTGTGAACGGACTCAAACATGAAGTGACTTACCACCGGCTTCTGTCACTACCGCGTTCTGAACTTGTCTGCTTTCCCCAAAGTCTTTTCTGACCTATACTTACCTTGGAAAGCGCTATTTATAATCTGTGGTAATTGGAATGAGTCATTTCAAATATATCAAAGTAGTCATCAAAATAGCAAACACATTTAAACATCTGATGTATAATTAAACTTCCTTTTCTCTCTGCATGAAGACGCACTCATCAGACTAATCAAACAATCTTTTATTTAGTCATTTTAAAAGGAGACAGTACAAAAATAAAAGGTGCTTTGTATGTGTGTGCAACCGTTACATTTCAAACAATCAGCCCTAAAATGAAACGTTTCTGAGACAGAGCAATTAGCCAGCTGACGAGCAGCCAGAAAATAGTTCACAAGCTCATTCCAAATCATTCAATCATTAATACAGAGCACAATTAACAATCACTGAGCTGTTAAATGTTTAGTCTGATAGAAACAAGGCTTCATCTTCCCCACTCAGCATCAATTGTAAAAAAAAAAAACAATAAGCCATAACAAATAAATCATTGGAAAGAGGAAGTGTTCCATTCTTTCAGTTTGGCACATGGGGCATCATGGTGCCTGCATGCCTGAAATGTTTATCAGGTTGCAGTGAGCCAGCATTAATCAGAAATACACATCCACTACACCTGAGTTCTCCCGTCAGCCAGAGGCAATTCACATTTCAGCAATTTTTCCTCGTACATTCCAAACACATTGAAAACCTGAGTCTGTCAAATTCTAGATATTCACCCTTGGTCTAACACGTCAGGTCCCTTGAGGCTCACAGGACGCCGTCCAGCCTGAGTGTCCAGGCCTGGCCGGGGATGAAGGGGAGCTCCGGCAGTAGGACAATAAGGCCAGCACTGGGGTAGATTGGGGACCACGACAAGGGCTTAGGATTCCCCAACAAGGTCACCTGAGAGAGGGGGCAAAGATCAATGATTTAGCGTCTCACACTTCACTCTGGGATGGGCATTCGTCTTGGATTACACAGAAATGACTGAAGCCCCCATATGAGGAATCATGAATCCATTCTGTAACTGAAGGATGTTTGTAAAGCTCATAATCTGAGTGTAGTGGACTTTAACAGCCGACAGTAGAAGTTGTGTATTTTCAGGTGAGCGAAAACATCGACATTCCAAATTATGTGGCTCATCCACAGAATTTTTGATTTTGTTGTGTTGAAACGATTTCAGTTTCGTTCTTGTGAAGGCTTCACTGGTGGCTCATGTGAGTTTTTATAAGGAAACCCAAAAAACAATGTCCCAGTCAACTTACCTTGGTGGTCTCTGATGTGCGGGGTTCAAACAGATGAAATGTGGACATGGAGGGCTTGCTTGTCATCGTGGCATAGACAGTGGTGCCTTTAGAAGTATACCTACAATCAGAGGGATAGTAAATTTATAATCAATAATCTGCACATTGATTATTTCATCAATCACTTTACTGTTTAATTGGATCACAGCGACAGTTTATTTCTGTCCTGTACTCAACTGTGAAAACGCTCAGCCGCAGCTTTTCCACAACAGGATCAGGCAGGCTTTGCCAAAGCTAATTCAAACTTTTAAAGCTGCAGTAGGCAACTTTTTTCACATTAAAAGACAAATACGTATTCAAGTTGTCAAGTTGAGGCCAGAGGCCACAGAGCAGGGAAGTCACAGCTAATTCTTTAGAAATCTTCACATCCAAACTCAATGCCTGTCTATTTTCCAAAATAAAGGAAAGGAAAAAGGAAGGAAATGGAAGAATAAAAAAACATTTTGTTCAGGTGTCAACTTGTTTAATCATAAAGGTATGGCAATGTCTCTGAATCTAAAATAATCTGCCACCAGCTTCTAAACCTGCTTATGTCCAATGCATTTAATGACTTTGGTCGATGTGAAAAATTATTACACGCATGTTACCATACTATCGCAGCTTACAGGGAACATTTGTCCTGAATGCTCCCCTATGGCTTCCACATAGATTTCTGCCAGTTTTGCTCTCACTTATAATGACAGAAACTACAGGATCGAATTTGGACTCACTCAACTAAGGTGTGGACCTTGCCATACCCGACTGACACCCATGACTCCGCTCCCCCTCTTTCTTACCACACTGGTACAGTGCTGTTCTCGTTCTGGACCCTCCAGGGTTTGGAGGCGTAGATGGCCTCCCCGTTGATCTGCAGCCAGGCGCCCATGCCCCTGAGCCTCTCCTCAAAGAGAGGCGGGATCATCCCGTCAGGCGTGGGACCCACATTCAGAAGGTAGTTGCCTCCCAGAGCCACAGTGCGAACCAGATCCTGTACAGCAGAGGAGGACGGCCGGTCAGACACAGGACAAGAAACCATGCAAATTATTACAGTGCTGACTGATGAGCCATTTTACAGATGACTTGTGAATTTGACTTGTGACTTTATGATACGGGAAGGTGCTCTGTACACCTGGTGGTGACAGTGACTAATGGATCAGTGTTGACAGATAAAATACAGCAACACTTCCATCATCACTAATTTCAAGACTGATTTAAATACACTGGCCTATTAGATTACATTACATTAGATTATATTAGATTACATTAGATTACATTACATTAGATGGATCCCTGTGGGAATATTGGGTTGTCAGGGCAGCAAAGAGTAGGATATGACTAAGAATAGACCAAACTGAAAGTACTGAAGATAACACAAGTACTCACAACGAAAGAACATATCGATAATACAGTGAGTAACTAAATACAGTGCCTGTGACAGATTTATATGTTAACAGTGTTTGCAGCTTACAGATCCACAATCCACATTATTATGCAGGCTGTCCAAATGTGCACTCTGGCCTTCCAAGTGTGCCAGTGAGCATCGTTAGCTGTTCACACTATCAAGCATACCGACAGCAGTGTACAAGAACATATGTACAGAAATGTATCCAGATGTGCAAATGCCCAATGTAAGCTGTTCATATTCTCAAATTTACAGACAGAAATGTTACAATCACAGAAATGTGTCCAGGACATGAAGATGTGGATTGTTATCTATTCACCTTATAAAAAACACATCCAAAAAGTATCATCTCTCATAACGCGCTGTGCTACTGCCGTCTCCTCACCTCAATGATACTGTGCAGATCCATCAGCTCACTCATCTTCATGTTGCGGCGGTAGCCCCAGGATAAAGTGTCCACAGACGTGCACTTCTCCCACTTGTGCTTGGGCAGCTGCCCTGGAGTGTACTTGTCGTCACAGTTGTAGTAGCCGCCATGTTTACAGGAGCAGCCCGCCCCCCACCTGTCATTGGTCACGACGGCATCCTAAGACAAGAAAGATCTGATTTACAACCACTTCAAGCATAAACGCTAAGCCAAACCCACCTTTCAGAGCTTATATGCTTGTCTTAAGGACGTTTACTTTAACAGGACTGTCATTGTAGAGCCAGGCGAGGAACTGGGTGGAGTTCCAGTAGGTGTCTGGTGCTTCCCAGTCTCCGTCAGACCAGATCAACTCAGGTCTGTACCTGCAAGACAGGGGGGTGGAGGGGGCTCAACTATACTGTTGTCATGTTGAATACTGTTTTTTTGTATTATACTGTTATAATACAAACAGGTCTGGCCTTACAATAAAGTAGCACAATGCATACAAAGAACACATGCCTTAAATGCCTCCAGCCCTCACGTACAGGTATTGCAATCAACTGATGCAGCGCTACATACCTGACAACCATGTTATAAAGCTCTGGCAGTAGTTTATGCAACACAAACTCCTGCGTTTTGAAGCCATTCTTCTTGTCAGACAGGTAAAGAGGGTGGAACCACTCGTACAAGGAGTTGTAGAGTCCATAGTGTAATGACCTAGATGAGCAAAAAGAGAAAAAAAAGAAAATCACTGTCTAATAAGGAAGCTGGCACACAAAGCATCAAGGTCCATCCAGGGAAATACACATCCTGCCTACCATGTCAGCATCACAGGCAACCTCAAGTTGAACATCATGAGTTACTAGTAACAATAATAATAATAAAAATATGTCTTTTTAGGGCCCACCTGTTGCGCACGGCCTCTCCCAGGTCTCCTACAAGGTCTCTGTGAGGACCAGTATCCACAGAATTCCAGTTCCAGGAGTTTGGAGATCCCCAGTTAGTAAATCCTTCGTGGTGTTTGGCAGTCAAGACGACATACCTGAGATTAGGTTAGGAAACATATGCACCAGGACAGGGTAAACAACCAAAAGCCATACATAAAGTGGTATATCACAGAAGTGAGAAGCACTCACTTGGCACCAGAAGCCTTGAACACATCTGCCCACTCCCCCGGGTCAAAGAACTGGGCGTGGAACTGGGGGGCAAACTCCGGGTAGCTGAACCCCGGCGGGTAGTTCTTCGACATGTAGCTCACACACTTCTGGTCCGGGGGCTGCTGGCCTTGCCAATGCCACCAGAACCACTCACTGCCAAACCCGGGAACAGAAAACACCCCCCAGTGGATGAAAATCCCCACCTTGGCCTCGTCGTACCACGAAGGCAGCGGTCTGGCGTCCAGACTCTTCCAGTCCGCAGAGTACCGGGCCGCGCTTTGCGTGACAAACGCACCGAGGAGAAACACAGCACAGGCGGACATCTCTGCAGTAGGTTACCTGTAAACTAGGCTACTCCAACACGCCTTGATATTATACTGGGAAGTAAAGCCAAACACTTTCAAACTGCTAGTATTTCTCCGGAGAGCCGTGGAGCAGCGAGCCTACGACGGGAATATACTGTGGAATAACTCGGCTGCCTATGGCTCTTATATGATAGACATTTTATAGGTTTATTGTGTCCGTCTGTGCAGGAGAAGTCATGTTTCCCATCACGTCATGTTTCCTATCACGTGACAGCAATCACATGACTTTTATTTGATTTTAATTCAACAGCTGAACATTGTACAGGGGAATACGGTGAAACTATTACTGTTAGTGTCAGAAAGGCCAAACTGTTTTCCACTTATGAGTGTGACTTGTCTCTCAAATGGTGTTTAAAGTGTCGTCAGTCACTCTGCTCTTGCCAGTGTCAAGCCTGTCAGAATAAACGATGAGACTTCCGGTCAAACTTTCAGAATAAAAGTCTCTTGAAGTACGTTTTGCGAGAAAAGTAGCAAGGAAGAAATAAAGAATACACGTATCTTAGAATCTGTACTGATTTTTCCCCTAAAAGCCATTTTTTGCAGCAAAAAATTAAGGCTATAGCAATCACGGGGTATTTCAATGGTAGGCCTATAATTTATTCTAGCTGTTTTTGTATTTTTTTTATTTATTTTTTTTAGATGGATGTCATCCCTCTAAATATTCTGTGTTAAAGTCATCAAATATGTGTTTTGCAACATTAGCTTCACTCCATGTCCTATTTAATCTAATGATGCCACGCAGTATTTTGACACGATTTTTGCGATTCAATTTTTATTTTTTACATGAACACACTTTTGTTTTGAAAATAAAATTGCCTGACCTCCGGTCCTATCCTGGCTAAGTTTGTGTAGCTTGACGCAGCTGCTCTTCACTCCTGCTGCAGCAGTCTAGTTTTATCTGGGCATATTGTGTTGTGCTTAGGGGCCTATGCTACTGGTCCTATCCTTATGCCTCTACACAGTAAAAAAAATTGCCTTTTACAAAGCGAAACAGCACAAGTGTCTACACTACTATAGAATGTAGGATCATAGGTTTGTGCGTAAAGTGATAATACCTTACGCTGGAGAAATATAATAAGCTTCAATTGTGAATTATACAGCTTTTTTAAATTTAAACAATACAGACTGATAAACAGGGCTGTCCATTTCAAACACACACACACACACACACACACACACACATACACACCACACACACATGCACACACACACCACACACACAAAATAAACACAAATGGTGTATTTTTCATTATTTAGGAAACCTTCTCACAGTGTAAAAATGAGCTAATCAACATACTTCAATTGTTCTGAGATCATTCCACAGTAATTAAGGTGAGCTGTGCTATTCTCTCTCTAAAAGCCTACTTCCCTCTTGACTTTTAATGGTCTTAAATTCTCAAGTGTGTGTAAAGTAGTTATATTATCTAGATTGGTCATGAAAGTTTGTGCAGAATGGAAATGAGGCTTTCTTAAAAGGTATACAGAGACTTCTGACATTGTAATACGAGGATAACCTGTATACCCTGTATCCTTGAGTTGAAATGTCTGAGGTTCTTATGTGACTCAGTGAAGTCACAAGATACCAAGAGAGATCATGTGATTGACCTCAAAATGTTGAGTCAACTCTCCAGGCCCTGCTGTGAAATCCAAGCCTTAGAAATTACTGCATCATAAACCATATCCTGACCCTCAAAGTCAAACCCCACTGATCACTTGACTAATTTGCAATCACTCAAAATTAAATGGAAATGGAACAGATTTTGTAATTCATTAAAAATTAATATAACAGACATTCCCCAATCTCCTTCTGACTCTCTGATGTTAGACTACTCCCTCCAGCCTCAGAGTCCAGGCGTTTCCAGCAGATACTGGCATCGCAGGCAAGACAATCAACAGCCCAGTTGTTTGCTTCACTGGGGCCCACTTCAGCAGCACGGTAGGATAGTCCAGAAGTGTAATCTGCGGACATGAAAGACATGTGTATTTGTAATAAAGACAAATTATGGTGAGTGGGGATTTAACTTTATAGGTGTAAGAGTGTGCTTAAGGCTTACTTTGGTGGCCCCGGATGTCTTGGGTGATGTGAGTTGAAGTGGTTGTTTGGACGGCCAACCGAGTAGTATGGCGTAGACGGTACTGTTCTTGGCAGTGTACCTATAAGAGGAGAAAACCGTGGTTAGCACAGAACTACGTAAGGACCTTGAACTATCACAATGAAATGGAAAATGGCTTTTCACCTTGTTAGTTCATTCTCCATGTCATAATGTACACCTATTTAACAATAAATGCCAAAAAAAAATACATTACAGCATTTTTATTTTCTTGTATTTTGTATCAAAATCCTGTACTTACTTGCGGGAAAATAGTGTATTTTCTTGGTTACTTCATTGCATACCAATAAGCGTACATAAAAACTCCAGCCAACATTATGTAACATTAAGTATTTCTGAACTGTTGAATATTTTTCAACACTTTTGAATTCCCTCCCTGCGATTCAACTGGAAATATGTTGAATTACAGAAGCAAGACAGTACCATCTCCTTGTGCCTTTAATAGTCAAATACTTTCCATAGCATAAAGTCTCTTATTGACCAGTACAAAGGCATGTTAAACTGTGTGCAACTTCCCACAGTGTTTACTGACTGAATGCTGCAGTTTCTCCATTTGTATTGTTTTACTGTCCTCTCACCAGACAGTGGCAGTGCTGTTCTCTGTCTGGACCCTCCAGGGTTTGGAGCCATAGATGGCCTCCCCATTGATCTTCAGCCAGGCACCAAGTCCCCTCAGCCGCTCCTCAAACACTGGGGCAATCATTCCATCCGCCATAGGCCCGACATTCAGCAGGTAGTTGCCACCCATTGCCACCACATACACCATGTCCTGAGAGCAGAGAGGGATAGAGACAGCGAGACTCATCACTGAAAGATGTTGCTTGAACAAACTTGACTCGTTCTCGAAGAAAAAAACAACTCTGGAAATCAAAAAGTAATCTCAAGCTCAGCCCAGACATCTGCTAGGGCTCCAGCCAACTGTCGAGGGAGTTTTACGCAAACTTTTGAAATGTTGCATAAAATAAATCCATCCATCAACTGGGTGAAGCGATTGAGTAGACTTCCTGAATGTTAAAAACAAAAAAAAACTGAACCACAAGAAAAATACAAAGAGTCTTTCAAGAATTGATTAGTATTTGGCAGGTTGTTATTGTTTTTCAGTGTCAGCTAATGTTGGCCATATTTCATGCTGACTGACTGAAGATGAAAACAAAGAAATGCTCTTGGCAATATTCCAATGCACCGACAAATGGCATATAACCATGATGCTGTCTTATACATGGGAGTGACACTGTGTATAACATTTATAGGGGGTTCTGGTGGACAGATACAGACGACATTTCAGAATGTCTAAAGTCATTTTTCAAATGTTGTGCAATCAGACTGAACCAAGTTGATGTCATTATTCATTTGACAAATGCATTTCTTTTGCTATTCATCACATACTGTCTCCACAACATATTTTCCTGCCTCAAGCAAGCATACAAAGGAAATTTGATCAAAATTAACCATTTCCATAATTCAGTATATCATAACCCAGCTTCTGTTGACGTTCATCACTGGTGTGCATCACCTCCTGTGACCTCTCACCTTTATGATGGACGGCAGGTCCATGAGTTCGCTGAGCCTCATGTCTCTTCTGTAGCCCCAGGAGAGGGTGTCGATGGACTGGCACTTCTCCCACTTGTGGTCCGGTAGTTTACCAGGGGTGAACCTGTCGGCGCAGTTGTAGTAGCCTCCGTGTTTGCAGTAGCAGCCTTTACCCCACCTGTCGTTGGTCACCACCACGTCCTGAAGAAGCAGCAAGTCAGTGATGAGAACATATGGATGGGATGTTATACTTACCTCACGTTATGATTCGATACGGGTTATGGGTAATAAATAAGTTCAATGAATCAAGTATGACTGTGCTGAATTATCTGAGCCACAAATCTTCCTCACAACACTCCCTTCACCTCATGATCCGTAGGTATTTCTTTCCAAATGAGATGAAATCACACCTCCACTGAAGAATAAGCCTACATCTTGGCAATAGACATGATGACTGAAACCGATCTTTGCTAAGCCTCTTTCACCTTGACTGGGCTGTCATTGTAGAGCCAGGCCAGGAACTGGGTGGAGTTCCAGTAGGTGTCTGGTGCTGACCAGTCCCCATCAGACCAGATCAGATCGGGCTTGTACGCCATCACGAGGTTCACTAGCTCTGGGAGAGTCTTCCAGGCTACAAAGTTCTGGGTCTTGAATCCAGAGGCTTGGTCCGACAAGAAAAGCGGGTGGTACCATTCGAATAGAGAGTGGTACAGTCCAAAGTGCAGTGACCTGGTGAGAGAGTGCTACGGGTGAATACAGAAAACTGGTTCGCATCTTATTATTTATAACCTAATAACCTTTTACACTTTCCATGACTTGCATTGGGCGAAAGAAATTAGTCGTAAGGAATGGGGCGGGGGAAATTGTATTTCTTAATCAAATCCAGATGCAGCCTCATGATCTCTCACCTGTTCCTGATAGCCACTGCCAGTTCTCCCACCAGGTCCCTGTGAGGCCCAGTGTCCACAGAGTTCCAGTTCCAGGAGTCGGCTGAGGGCCAGTTGGTGAAGCCCTCATGGTGCTTGGATGTGAACACCACATACCTGACGAAGCATGCACACAAACGCCCACACACACAGTTCAGGGACAGGGAACTGAGCGGGTATTTTCTCAAAAGGGAAGTGATTGCTTACATTTGCCACCAATAAACCAAGTAGCTTTTGAATGCTGAGAGGAGTGAGTTTGAGTTTTGAGAGCCATGTATCACTAGTCTATGTCTTCCTGTAACTCAAGTTCAGCTGACCCTTCTTAGTGCATGTAGCTACAGGGAGAAAGCACATACTTAGGTGTGCATGTGACAAGCAAACCAGACAGGCAGGTGTAGCTAAGCAAACAGAGCCAACAAAAGGGACACACTTGCTGCACGGACAGTGAAAAACAACTTCTGTATTTCTGCCATTTTAGACATGAATCAGGATATACAAAATTATGAACATTTCTGTGGCACCGGCTGGTAAAATGACATAGCCTACTAATGACACTATGGTCATATGTTATTCATGATTAAAGAGCCAGTAAACTTACTTGGCACCAGAGGCTTGGAATATTTCTGCCCAAGTGCCAGGGTCGAAGAATTCTGCGTGAAACTTGTGTGCAAAATCCGCGTATTTGAAGCCCGTCGGGTAGTTTCTTTGCATGAACTCAACTTCTGCTGCGCGTCTTTTGGACTGCCACCAGTACCAGAACCACTCGCTGTACTGGCCGAAGCCGGGGACGGAGAACACCCCCCAGTGGACGAAAATCCCGACCTTGGCCTCGTCGAACCATTTGGGCAGGGGTCTGGCGTCTAGACTGGTCCAGTCCGCTGTGTAGCGCGCTGCGCATCCCCGTCCGAATGCAAGTATCACAATAATAGCGGTACATGAAATTACACATGTAGGTCGCATTTCAGTTGCCATCATGCCGACTTTGCTGCTCCTTCCTGCACACACGCACCTACATTCAGTCCTTTGACTTGTGGCATCCAGGAAGCAAGAATAACTACACCAACAAGTCCAGCAAGAATTTCATCTGCTCTATTGGCAACGTTGGAATATTGTATATTGGTCCTTTTTGTACAGGAGGCATGCTGAAGGAAAACACACATTGCATGTCAAGTATCGTTTTTATTTGGCTGGAACATTGTATAACAAGAGGTTCATAACTGCATGTAGAGACAAATGCAAAAGTATAAATGACAATCATATCCACAGCTATACACATTTACTGGAACATATCCAAACAGAACAAAACAGAAAACATTAAGCGTCCATGTCTATCCTCAGTCCAAGAATCCAGGAGCTACAGCTTTCATATTCACAATTTTCAGTATATTCTCAGAGGCATTTACAGTGGGTGTCATCTCAACTGTGGAGAGATGTGTGTATGAAATGAAAGACCACATTTACCATTTGAAAAGACAAATGTTCAAAAGGTACAAAAATCTCAGAAATCCTCTTGAGGTAATCTACTCGCTGACAGGCAAATCATTGAATTGATAAACACACGGTTTCCATTCAGCAAGATACAAGATGGCTTTCCGCTCACAAACAAGTCAATAAATAAAATAACAGTAATAATTTAACAGAAATATTAACATGGCCACAGATGGGAAAAAAAAAACAAGTTGATAAGTTCTGGGAATGGTTCCTTCGCTGAGTACAGTAGGCTCGGGACACACAGTGGGCCACCTACATCATTGCAGACTCAGCCAGCTGCCTTTCAAGCATCTGCTTCTCCATCAAGTCCTCCACTCTGCCGACCTCCACCTCATCTACGTCGTCCATAAAACTGGACCAATCCGTGCCCCCGTCCCCGCGCTCCATGGGCTCTGGCTGGCTGGCAGGGTGGATGGGGGCGGAGTCGTCGTGGGTGGTGGTCACACAGTTGCAGCTGTCGCAGATGCCGAAACGCCTGAGTCCCGGGGAAACGTTGGAGCCGGTGAAAGTCCGCCTGCAGCTCTTACATGCTACTGGCCAGCAGTGCCTATGGACCTGTTGATGGAGGACACAGTAAGAGAGGCAATAGTGTATAAATTCTTCTGCACAGGCCGACACAAACAAATTATAGATAAAGCTAAAGGTATAACTAATTCCCTACGTGGAGAGCAAAGGCTACTGCTCTCCCTCTTTCTTTTCAGAGCACGTCACTAAAAAAAGAGTCAGAGTGAGTCAACAAATTGCTGCTTATGACCAGCTGCTAGTAATTCATGGCTTCAATTGATTTTGCACTGACCATTGTCACCATGTATTCTTGTAGCTGCTGTACGTCTTCTTGACTGTAAAACTGTATATTCTTTGTGCATGTTTATGAATGTTTTTTGTTCTCAGGTCTCTTGAAAAAAGATTTCAAATTGCAATAAGACCTGATTAAACAAGGCATAAATGAAATAAATCTCATGACACTGTAATTATACAAATATGGTTAGGCAATTATTTCTAAGTATGTATCCTCAGCCACCCACCGAATCTAGCACACAACCATATCAAAACCAGCTTAGATGGGTTACAATGCAATTAAAACTAGGTCCATCATGTTACATAGTCACAAACACACCGGCTCTTACACTGAGGGCGTGGCTGCGAAGGTGCTCCTGCCTTGTGAACCTCTTGCCACACATGGGACAGGGGAAGGGCCTCTCTCCAGTGTGGCAGCGGATGTGTCTCTTCATGATTCCCTTCTGCTTGGCTGTGTACGGGCAGAACGGGCACTTGTGGAGTTTCACTGGCACTACCAAGCCATCACCTGTAGGGGGAGAGAGTGGCCAACAGTTCATAACCGCCTCAATGGGACAAGGCTGTAAAATGTAGCATACTCTGCTGTTGTGTTGAGAGAATTTAACGAGTGCAACATGGCATTAGTTCCAAGATGCATTTTCAGGCAGCACAATCAGCCAGCTGGGTTTGATCTTGCCACTTCCAATTACCTGTGTCCTCTCCAAACCAATCAGACTGGATCTCCATGATAGATGATCCTCCCAGTCCCAGGCCCTCATCCATTCTGCCTCCTCCAGTCCCAGCACCTAGTCCATGGGTAAATCGCTGGTCCACTCTGTCCCCAAGAGGACTGGAGCCTTCGCCTCTGGCCAGCACTTCCATAAACTGCCTGGCATTAATGGAGCTGCTGTATCCCAAAGGGGAGCGCTCGTTGCTGGGAGAGGGACTGGGGGGAAGTAGCCTGCTGTGATGAGGGTGATGGAGAGAGGGTTCAGGATACAAGGCTAGGTCTTTGGTGTCGGGGGACTCCACCAGCTCTTCGTCGGGGTCGTATTCAATCTTGGGGTTCACTAGCTCCGGAGTCAACGCAGAGGAGGAGGAGGAAGAGAGGTTGATCTGATCTATGTGTCCCTTCTGCCCTTCTCTCCCCGAGGGGAAGTCTCCCCTGGAACTGTAGTCGCTCTCCGTGTCCCTGCTGGTGCCTGGAGGGGTGGCCACAGGGACAGAGGAGGGGGTTCTAGCTGAGGCCATGGACTCCGAACTTAAACCTGTCCCTCTATCTGCCTCAACCACCTGTGAATGAGGCTCCACAGCCCCTGCAGCGCTGGAGATGGTCGCAGCAGGAGCACCGCTATCTGCAGGGCCCGATCCTCCATCCTGTGCCCTCTTCTGTTTCTCTTTGTCCTTCTCTCTCTCCCTGTTGCATATCTCCAGGGAGGAGCGGATGTAGCCCTTGCAGAAGTTGACCAGGTCAGTCATCTGCAGGTAGCTGGCTGCCGACATCACCTCAATGACATTGCTGCTGTTCAGGGCCAGGCGGCCAGAGTAGAGGAAGTCCAGGATAATGGAGAAGGCATCAGCTGTCA
This sequence comes from Beryx splendens, assembly GCA_900312565.1. Taxonomy (NCBI): domain Eukaryota; kingdom Metazoa; phylum Chordata; class Actinopteri; order Beryciformes; family Berycidae; genus Beryx; species Beryx splendens. The sequence continues at coordinate 3,871 of OMOV01088924.1, read as the reverse complement.
CGATGTCCAGCGATGCTGTGCTGTAGCGCTGGCCACTGTCCTGAAGAGAGATGCATGAGTGAGTTCAAGACAACATGGCGTTCATTTACTCAAAAATATAAAGGCGTGACATGTATGTAGGACTAGAGTGGGTGCTAATAAATAAAACGTTCCTTTAAATAATTTGGTTAACTTCAAAAGCCTTTAACAGCAATAACATTAAAAGGCAGCATGGATGTAAGTTGCAGCTGCACAATGGTTTGGCCTAGTTTGATTTAATAGATCTGTGATGCTAACCCATACGACTCATTTCTACAATTTTCCGTCCTCTTACGATGTTTCCCCTACATAGAGAGCCGCCGCGGACTCTCTTGCACTGCTGCTGAGATCAGGAGTTTTGTAAACATAGGCTACTCAGATGCAAATGGCCCATTAGTTTGAAACCTACTACCAATTACTACCAACCCATATGAATTTGTATGCCAAGTTAAAATTTATAAACTACTCTCCCCTACAATCAGCAGAACGTGGTTCTTTTGAAAGACATTGTTCATATCAGGACATAATGCTGAACGACAGCTGGGTTCACACACTGCCTGGGTTTCATTTACTTTCGCTTTGAACCTCAACTCCTGCTGACAAAACAGTTTCGCTCATTTAAAAAGACATCAGTCAATGGAGTTGTTGTGATGCGTACAACCAAATACAGTGCATTGTGCTTCATGTGTTAAGTTGACTCATCGGGGACAGCGGAAACGTTGAAAACTGCAGTACTGTGCATAGCCTACATACTGTAAGCTTGCACCTTACGCTGCAGTTGCTTGTAGGATAATGAGTTCACATCAATCTCTATACGTCACATCAATTTCTCAATCAGGGGCCGTTGTGGAAATCTCTTGCTATACTGTTTGTCACAGCCATTCAATTCTGATGTCAGCTGCGTGTTGGATGCCCTGCTTAACTGGAACAAGCACAGTATGGTCTGTGTGGTTTCCCCTTTGAGGAACTCATTTATTCTTTGCATTCCATTTCACTGGTTTCACAGGAAGTGACCTATTTGTTTACTTATTTATGGTGTCAGTATAAGAATAAACACTATAACAGTAAAATACACTTTTATAGACACTTCTTAGTCATGCACAAACGCAGAATCTGGTTATATGTAATCTTGAGAACCCTTCAAAACACATGTTCAGCGCTGCTGGGGAAAAAACCCTTGGGGAAACACTGCTCTTACTCTTAGCTTTGCTCACCTGCAGGTAGTGAACCAGCAGAGCCCGGAAGTAGCCACTCCCAGCAAACAGGACATTACGATGGGCCTTGAAGACGCGCCCCTCGACAAGGATGCTGCAGTCACAGAAGAAGTCCCGCTTACGCTGCTCATTGAGCTCACACAGCAGCTTGGACAGGTAGCAAGGCACTTCCATGTCGCCACACCTCAATGGGCGCTGCCAGAGAAAGGGAAGAGAGAGACAGGTTGGGATGCAAAGGGCAGAAAGCTAGGTCGAGTACAACTCCTTTAATGAAGATGAATCAGAAATTTGACTTTTTGGCCCGTAATACCAAACATTTAATTCAAAGACTCTATCAGCTGATAAAGCCAGTTACCAGACACTTAGGAGTCATCTTTGACAGCGATCTTATCATTGATGTTCAGATCAAGAGTTCGGCAGTCCTATTTCAATAACAACCATCTCCAAAATTAAGCAGTTTTAACACTGATAGCTATGCCTTACCACTCTCCTTTTCTAGTACAGGCTTGTTCCTGTTTGTGCTAGTTGCAAAGCACTTTGTATACACTGTTTTGGAAAAGTGCTTTACAAATACAGCTATTGTTATAGTACCAAAACAAAAGGGGCTACAGGGAAATGAAGGAAGATACTGGTAGCAAATATGCACTGTGGGTTGCATTTCCCCGTGCAGCACACTTCAAATGCCCATCTCAGATTCCTGCTCTGGCTAAGTTACTGAAATGCCATGTTGGCCCATGCCATGTCGTTTCCATTAAGTTGTTGTTGTATTATTATTATTTATTTTATTTTTTTTAACTCACTGAGGTTTGCCGAAGTTTATTACCAGACACACAATTGACACACATGGCTGACACAAGCAGCAAAGGAAAGGCAACAGTCAAATAATCCCGCTTTGGTTAAACCTACAGAGCGTTAGCTTGTGTTGCTAACGGCAACTACAGCCTCGCTCGTGAAACGCAACGGCAGAATAAAACTGACCGCACTCCTCTAAAAGTGCTGTTACACCATGCGATAAAAACACACAATACAGCTGTCTCACCAGTCTAAATGTCTGGAAGTGATACAACTTCTACCATATCACGAAGATGTACTGTATCTCTGGGCTCATCCTGCAGCAGCCATACACTTCCGCATCCAGCCAACTGTGACGTGTTGGCTTTACCCAATCGGGACGGAAGGGGGCGGGACTTAACAAGTGGTGCTCAAAAAATCTAAGTGACTCGATTTCAGGTATTTGAATGTGTACAAACCAATCCTGATTACAGACTAAATTAGATTATATTCAGTTAATTACCTATGGTTCTCTAAATGAATTCATCCCCTCTTTTAGGAATATGACTACATGGTGTTTAGGGAGATCATCCGATAACGGAAAGGTCCCAGATTTGACCCCCACAGAAGCCATGTGTCCTTATTCCTGTTCAGGGTCATGGGGGGCTGGAGCTTATCCCAGCACATAATGGGCGGAATGCAGGAAAACACCCTGGACAGGTCACCAGTCACTCACACCCTCATTTATAACTATGGGCAATGTAGTGTCCAATCCACCTAAAATTTATTATAGGATTATTATAGTTATTTTTCAGTATGCAATGCAGAGGACTGTGCATTAGCATGCTCTTCCAAATAAGGGCATGACCCTGGTAGCTGTATTAATTCTTATATGTGTAAACCAATTTGTATATTTTCATTTTTAAACAACTAGATTGTTGTGTCACAATATTATACTGTATATCAAATTAAATCTTGTAGTGCCAGCCTTCATTTTTTGCTGCAGTGGATAGTGTGAGTAGTCCTCTTCCATGTTTGAAGTATGACCCCACCACAACCACTCCTTTATTTAATGAACCTCCAGTCAGAGTATGGACTGGTTAAGGATTAAAGGCGTATACAAAGACAGTATTTTATACAAACTTAGTACTGTATGTTGCTGAAGTATTGAAAGAGAGTTCCGTCATCGTGTGCATTCCTTATGTGATGTGAAACATTGACATGGAAATTGCATAAAACATCTGAAGTTTATTTTGTGTATTTTAGGCTGTGTTCCACCCAACCATGATCAACACAACACAGAAACCACAATGTAAAAACATCAGATCACACCAGATCAAGAGGTTAATCTACAGGATTACATTGTATTACAGGTTCACATTGCATGTGTGCTAGAATCAGGTGGTGAAGTTTACGACAAATAGGGACTAAAGATGTTACAAATTACCCTCATGTTGAAATAAGACCTCTAGCCCACACACCCCAGCACACACACACGAACACACACTTTCTCATTTAGTCCTTATTGGTAATATAGGCTATAATTGACCTTAGCCATCCTTTAAAGTAACAATACTGATTTGTCATTTGTCACAAAACGTTTTGCGGTGCTGGATGCTCGTTTCGTAGCATTGTCTTCCATCACTGAGCAGTCGAAAATAATCCCCTACATATGATGGTCCTTTTGTGCCGTGGGACAGGAAAATACTTTCTCAGTTATGTCTGCTCTTCTCCATCATAGAAGCGCAGTGACAGTGATGATGATGATAATGATGATGGTGATGATGGTGTGGGGGGGGGGGGGGAACCCCAAAAGGGGGGCTTTCTTTACCGGCCCCCAAATCACCGGGGCCCCCGGCACACCAAGC
>OMOV01088913.1:0-20736 GCA_900312565.1 Beryx splendens | reverse complement strand
CTCTCCAAGCCCGCGCAGTCCCACGCCGGGGATCTCACTCTCTCTCCGCCTCTCTCTCTCTCTCTCTCTCTCTCTCTCTCTCTCTCTCTCTCTCTCTCTCTCTCTCTCTCTCCACACACACACACTTAGTGTGGAAAAAAAGGTTTAAAAAAGAGTAAATAAATGGTAATAAATATATTTCACCAGAAGGGCACCGGACATTTTATTTTAATTACTAGTGTTATTGACTTAACTTACATGTGACAGGGTGTTTGTGAATATATGTATGGTAGGAAATTAAATTGAATAACTACCGCTAAGTAAACAAACCACTAGGTCCAGAGAGGTGAAGCTGGACATTGGCTCTGCAGTGAGCAGCCTCTCCAACAGAGTTATTTCCGGTGCCCTTCTGGTGGTGTTATTCTGTGATAGAGCAGGTCATCGAGGACAATTTAACACTTCCCCTCCACAGTTATTACCTACCAAATCATCATCAGTCTGTACCAACCATGATGACACCTCTCACTATGTCACCTCTCTTTTTTTTGCTTCTGTCCGGTCACGTCAAAGACACAGTCAAACTACCCAGGTATCCAGCTGTGATGAGAGCTTACTTTGATTGCTTCCTTCAGGACTTTATTCCAAGGACCCACAGCAGCTTTATTTTACTATATAGCATAAAAACCATTTTGTGAGTGAACTGAATTCTCCCTGAAACAACTGTCTGTGTTGTCCTGGCCTTGTTTCTTCGCTATCAATTCTTAGCATCTTCCCCCTCTTATATTTTTTTGCCAAGCAGGCCAAGAATGGTGATCTCGAAGGAACACAACCATATGAGCACAGAATCTGACCATCTGGCTTCCTCTGCTGCGAAAAATCGCAGGGGATAAGAGAAGAGTGACGAATGTCCCTTTCCTCATGCCGCCTGTCAGTGTCGAGATGTCTCTTTTAAAATAAAACACTGTTGTCGGACGCTGCGCAGAGCCAACAGTGTGACTGCAAGAAAATCTAAGGCCCTCTTTGAAAGTGAAGTTTCCTTTTTGAGAGAACAGAAAGTCACTACAAGGGAATGAAAAAAAAAACTAATTTTAAGTTGGAATGTTTCCTTGGCCTGATTCCAGAGGTGTAGATAGCCAAGCTGGGTGGGACAGTTATAGGGAGGGGATGATATCAAATCCGTGGTATGGTGTAATGATTGGCTTATCTCAAAAGCTCACAGGGCAAGAATCCCTCTCCCAGTCAGGTCTCCTGTCAATTCTTTATCATACGAAGTAGCTATCCATTTTTGCTATATTAGAAGCCTATGGGATGAGAATATTTAAGTGAGAGAGAGGGGCAAGAAGAAGAAATCCTTCATGAGTTATTTCACTTCCAGATCCTTTACACCAAGCTGTTACACTACTGTGATTTCCAAGGCACAAGCGCACTGTGACCAATGTCAGAGGGACCATTACTGTAAGACTACTCCTCCTTGAGATGTAAAATCTGCTAATTAGAGATCAATGACTCATGCTTGATGCAATTAGCCCGGATGGGACTCCCCCGCAAAAACTCAGACATATATTCATCTCCTTTTTTTTCTTACAGTATCTTCCTCTATCTCTCCAGTCTGTTCTATTGTCTAACACATAAAACATGAAAATGGTGGAGGGATGACGTCTCCACAGCAGACATGCCCTGCCTAGACATGGTTCGGGAGAGCGGTGGCTGCAGCAGCACTTTGACAGCCGGGTTATGGTTTCTGAGTCCCGGTAATGAAGGACTACCGAGTCTGTCATCCAGGAAAGGGCCTCTCCCCCGTCTGTCTGTCGGCCAGCCAGCTGGATTCAATCCTTCACCTCAGAATAACACGGGGCCTCAACTACTGTATCATGGCCATCCATTGCCTTAATAGGCAGAAACAGCTCATTAAATTACAACAGTGGCTAACCCTGTTCAACAACTGTTTTGTTTTTTCTTCCCTGTGACAGAATTGGTAAATTCCCAGACAACGGCTAAATCATGTATTCAATTTGGTGTTTTTATTTTATCTGTTTTTCCACTTATGCACATCTTTCTGACCATTTTTGCATAGTTAGCAATTCAAGCCACAAGGGCTGAAACAGGAGAAACAGAGAAGCCCTCCACAGAGTAACACTACAGTGGCTCCATTTCCCAGAGTCAGAGAGCTACTCCTGGCCTGCAAACTGCCCAGGATATACAGAACAGGAGAGGGGATTAACCGAAATGTCAAGAGAGACAGGCTAAGCTGACAGGGCATCAATATATACTAAAAGGTTTCACTTTCAAAGTCAAAAAGTCAGAAACTTCCCAAAGCAAACTCTTGAGTCATAATGTCATGTCATCTTTCTAAGCAGTAAAAATTGAATTTGCACAGACTTTCATTTGCCTTTCAGACAGAGGAATGGTCAGTGAAACTCAAAGCTTTCAGGGTTAGAGTAGAATATTTTCAGCTCTAAAATTAGAGTTGTTTAATGTTCTCACAATAAACAAATGGGGAAAATACAATTATATTACACCAAGAATATTTTACATTTTACACATACATCCTTATAGAACACTGATTGATGTTATTTCTCCAGCTCCTTGGTTACTGTGGCATTATATCTGATTTTGACATCAAAATATTTAACAAAATGTAACTTGTAATGATGCATTTCAAACTTAAAACAGAAATTGGAAGTAAAGCCTTAAGGAATGTTTTGATATACAGCTGTAAGCCTGCTGCAATATTGAGGATTGCCTGGAGTGAAATTTAAAATCCCTCATCCTGTCTGATTTCCCTGTGCTATAAAACCAGACTGGGCTTCATTAGCAATTGCCGCTATGCTTTATTGGCACGGAAGATCCCATTTTCACTACAGAAATGACTTGCTGTCAGCTGCAAATTGACAATGCGCCATATTTCCTCGCAAGTCAACTCCTATTAATACCAATTCCAGGGATCCATGCCTCCCCATATCCAAATACAGCAGTGTCATCGGTAGGTAAATTTGAACAGTGGGATCTGAGGACCTCATGGGTATTGTTTACCAAAGTGAAAATTGCTAAATATGGGAGAATGGCTTTGCCATCTGCCTGCACCTTCTCTACAGTTAATAAAAGCCCAAATAGGCATCCTGAGCTTTTGCTTTATCACTTCAAGGGCAGACAATGAACTCAGTACATCAAGCCATGCACATCAAATTCATATTTAAGTTATGAAATTCTTACAATAATGGCATTGCTCCCCATTAGCAGGCTAATTCTCTAGCACAATAGCCTTATACAGTATCAATGATTGTGCTGCTCTAGAATATCAGGCTCCTCTCTGACTGATGGTGGCTGCAGTAAAGGTTAATTAATGAGCAGTGGCAGGAGCGATGGCTGCCGGCGAGGGAGAGGCTCCCCTGGGACTTGGACTCACCAGTGGTGAAAGATAAAGGTAGAACAGGGAAGGGTATGACTACTCAGCTGAAATTGAGTCTCCTACTCAATCTGGATAACCTCCATGTACATCATAGTATGAGAAAGCTATGTTACTCAAGGTGCTACACAGAATTAGATTATAATATAGCTTCTCATCATTTCCTTTACAGAACTGTACAGAATGTAATGATTACTGGTTATGAAACATCAAAGATAATCTATGAGCCTTGCACTGTAGTTTCATTTAAATTAGTTCTCAGAATGCCTGCAATTCTGCTTCCTATAATCAGACATCAAAGATTTCCATACAGCATATATGGATTTCTGTGTAGTATGCAGTTTTAGATATTTTGCAGATGAGAAATACTGAGTAAATACTAAGGGAACACACTCCAGTATTAGATTTATTTAAAAAACCATATCCAAGATAAAATTATACAACAGTATTGAACTAATCAGCAATGCTTAAATTATTACATTTCACCTGGACTGGAGATGTGAAAAAAATGTCAAATACAAAGAAAGGGATGTTCTGCCCTGTTGAAGACTAACAAAAACAAATTCTAAGCATCAAATATGTCCTCCATCATTTGAAAAACATGACATCTAAACTGACAAAATGGTTTTTACTGTGAAAGAAATATGCATTATGCCATATAACTGAAGTTATTTAACACCTTTGCTTAAAAAACTGTAACATTTACAAGATCAAGCTATGTATTCATTGTGTGAGATTATTCATGTACCGATATATTTCCAACCGCTTCCATATTCTGAAGTTCAGAATGAAACAAAGTACTTAACAACCAGCGAAGTGCATGTCCAGACTTATAGAAACCTCCCTCCAAATGCATTAGCATAAGGTCTTTCAGTGAATAATGTGCCTTTGCATGGAAGGATTAGGCATGGAGGGCCCTGCCAAGCATTAGAGTGTTAGAGGAGGGATCAAGAACAAATGAGTAATGAAATGACTGACTCATTGAGCCCATTCTGAGACATGAGAAACGGAATGTGCTCTCCATAAGCCTGCTCCAGTTAAGACATGTTTAATGCGCCTGAGTTCCCATCCCAGTCTGACAAGTAGAATGACAGAAGAATTTCCTGACAGGTTTTTAATTATTGGCTCCTCCATGTCACCCATATAAGCAATTAGGCTTCTGTCATCCATGTCCAATAAAATTGAGATTTCTTTATTGCATCATTTGCCAGTATAGAGACATCTGCATAAGTAGACATTTGGGTTAAAAGTAACCATAGCAAAAAGGAACCCCATGTACAAATTAAAAGCTCTTGCTACTGGGTAATATCTATTGTACTATAGTGATAGATAATATCTTGGCTCAGCATCAGTATAATAACTGTACCAAATGAGATATAATCATGGTACATGCTATAATCATGGAAGAAAGACTGATTGTTTTACCCAAAATTCACTAGGTTCATGAAATGCATCCAAACAATCACTGGTTGCCAATATATTTATGAATTTATTATTTCCTTTACATTATCTCCACCTTCTGCTCCAGAGCCCACAGAAAACAGTTGTAAAGAAATGATTGTAATTCAAGGCCACAGAAGCAAGGAACCATATCCCCACGAGCAAATACAAAACAGAGTTGGTAACAGGATTGCAACACCAAAGTGAAAGCATGTCTGCCAAGTCTACACATTCAAAGACCACAAACATCAAACGGGTTTTCCAGGCAGTCAAGGGTTTCAGTGTTCATAGAGAAGAAAACAAACAGGACTGTTTCTAGCTGAGAAAAGATGGATATTTCCAAATGGCCACAGCACGTTTTTGTTTACAGATGCAATGAAAGTCCATAAGTGTGTATCATCATCTGCATATTACATACGATCAATTTACAGAAATTTTTACTTATTTAGCAAGACAGCATCAAAGGTTACTGAACAGCATAAATGTTTTGCGCCCTCAATATTGGCCAACGAGCATAACATCACAGAGTAGAAATGGTCTCTGACTTTCGTAGCTATACTTAATATTCATCTCCAGTGCAGTCCGCTGCCTGCTGAACCCTTTCAAGACAAAGGCCTGAAAGATCATTGGATATCTGATTGACCACGACAGGAAATGGAAACTTATGCTGTTTGCATTTCCTCCAGGCCCCAGTGAAGATAGCGCAGCAATAAAACACAGGGTAAGCCTCAGTTATGGCATTTTGCAGATTAATATGAGTAGCTGAAGGGGATGCTTTGGAAATTGCTTTGACTAGAAATGTGTCAAGGCTGACAGTTTTTTCAGTTTGATCCCTATTAAGCACTTTCCTCTGATCTAATTCAATAAATGCCAAAGGGAGTTATAATAATCATATTCATTTCTGATCCTTTGGGATATGTGTCTTTGGAACCCATAAATACTTCCAACTTTCTTCCAGACATAATATCTTCAGAGGCTTATATTTCCGAGCTAATTGAGCACATACAGTAAAGTGAACATTAGAGGCTTGGAAAATGCACAGAATCCCACATACAATCAAGAGAGTCCCTGTGAAAGTGCTAAGCCACCAAAATGCCATGACATCTTTGAGCTTCAAATAAAATTCCTTGATGACATTGTCAAACTACTAGTGTACATTTATATGAAAATACAATCCACATTATTTATATGTCTATATTAGAGCAATAAAGCACTATACTGTCATCTTTTTCTCAGCTTTGCAAAAAGAGTCTATACATTGCAGCATTTTATACATTTCTTAAAGGGAAATAGCACTCAATTAAAGTGTTCACATATATTAAAATTTATGACACGCCAAATTAGTTCTTGTGAAAATTAACGACTCTCTCCCAAAGCTAGAAATAAATAAATAGCAATCTGACTTGGATATGTAAAATGTTGGATGAGGTCTCACTTAACATGGCATCTGTTATGAATCAATAAATATCCCTTTATGCCCAGAAAATAATTTCAGTAAATTGGGTATATATTTTGCACAGACATTTTCTGACATCACAGACTGGGGATAGGACATACTTTTGTCTTTCATTTGTTGCTGAGAAATACAGTGTAGAATCATCACTAAGAGAGTGAACGGTCCTAGGACATAGCAATAATATATTTTAAGATGAAATTCAGTGGCATTCCTCTTTAAGACGCAACTGCATGTAAGACAGCGAAGGTCCAAAATATCACTCAATAAAAGAGTGCTAAAAGTGTCAAGGGATGCTGTGGGGAAATATAAAATAATAATAAAATGATTAAAGCTCCCTTCAACTCATTTTAATATAAAACATTTCTCCCTCGAAAACATATGTTGCCATAGTTAAGTACAACACCTCACATACACCCAAACAAACACAACAGAAAAAACTCAGAGACGATAATGCTACCCTTTTGTTTTCCTTTCCTCATCTGTCACAACTTCTTTTACATTTAAGGTCAGTGCAAAATACAATTTTACAGAACTCAAAGAGACTGGCAGCCACAGTAAACAAGACAACTCAATATCAGCTGACCAGCAGCGGTAAGTTAACTGGCAAACCTGGTGTAACCAAGCCTCTTCATCACACTCCCACACGTGTCCTCTATCAGTCTGATGTCCTTTCGAGGCATGTTTTGTCTCCATATGTTAATGTTGGCTGGTGAAATGTCTCCCTCATACATTAGATTGTACAGGTTTGTAGAAGTGGTAAATATAAGTTGGTTGAGGGCTGCAGGTGAGACAGGAACCCCCAGGAATGTGTGTATCCTCTCTGCTGTTTCCTGGGGGAAGTTGACCACGTCCTCAAACCTCACTTGGAGGTAGGCCTCCGCTGGCAGGCTCTCACTGACTCTCAGCACTGCTGCAGTGTGAGCCAGCCACAGATGGGCCAGTATGAGGACAGGGTTGCTCTCTGAACGGGACAGGAGCCTCTGGAGCATTTTAAACTCCGGTGCCACAGTTGGGCACCCATCCCTAACAGCGTCCTCCTTGAATATCAAGGAAAGGTGCTGGGGGATGTTCTTCAGGGAGTAGAGGCTGGGCTTGCTGTTATACACCATGAGATAAATCCACGCTCGAGGGTCTCTGACCAAATAGATGCTCCTCATGGACGGTCCCACAGCCTCCTGAATGAAGGGCAGTTTGAGCGCCCAGCTCCCGCTCCGCATGTTGAGCACCACGCGGGCGTTAGGGTATTCAGCAATGTGGCGTCTCATCTCCCTAACATATTCCACATCTCTGTCCAGACTGGCTCTCAGTTTGCCCTTCAGCTCAGATGCAGGCTCTCTCCGCCGGGTCCTTTTCTTCCTGTCCCTGGAGGGGCCGGCTCTCTGGGGCTGTTTGACCCTGTTGCTGTCCACCAGCTGAATGTTTTGCAAGTGCAGCTTGGTGTTGTGGACCAGCGAATGCAGCCAGCCCTGAATGATTTTAAAACGTCCCTGCACAGCGTCTGACCTTGACCACTCACAGGCATCCACCATGGAGTCGAACTCGAACTCTGTCTCTGGAATGTCCACATGCTCCGTGGGAACTCTTATGTAAACAAAGTCAGAGCTGTTGTAAAAAAGGTGCTTGAGTATTTCCGATCCCGAGCCAGGAAGGGTTGTTATGACGACGGTGGGGAGGGGGAGCCGATGCTGTTCATAGAGTCTGATTTGTTTGTTTACTTCAGAGTTGGCACCTGCACTTTTCCATTTTACCCCACAGAGAAGCTGATCACAGCTGTTAGACACAAACAGCAGCTCAGCTATCCACAGAATAAGCACAGACAGGAGAGCATAACGCATCAGTCTGCTGAAGCAGACATAAAACTTCCTCTGCATGGTCAAAAAGCCTATAGCCACACAGAGAACAACACCTGCTATTACATTCACTGTAAATCCAAAATCAAACAGCTGATTATCATTGTTGATTTGTTTGGGAATGAGTTGTGTCCCAAGGCCGTATCGAATGATTTGATGTCTATCCTCCACTTTAGAATGACCTCCGAATCCTAAATAACTTAACCTAGCTCCTATATCTTTGTAGTTTGTGGCAACAGAAACTATCTTTTCTGTGTTATTTATGGTTAAAGAAAGCCTCACTCCATTCTTGCTATTGTCCATAAATCTACAGTTGGACACTTTGACATACGGTCCATGCAATACATAAGCTACTCTGCTGACTGTGCCTGTCATTGGAAAAGTGACATTGACATACTGTGTCCACCTCTTCTTAAACTCAGCTGCCTGCTCTGCCTCCTGTATCCTGGTATCAGGGCTGTGGCCCTGGGTGTCGAACCAGAACATTTTATAATGGGCATCCCACACATCCATCATCGCCCCATTATATTTGTCCATGAATTTAAAAGGAACATACTTAAAGTCAATGTCGAGGTTGTGAAAGAATGCACTGAGTGAGTTCACAGGTGAGTCATCCCACTTCTCCACATGGTCAAGCACCAGCAAAGTCTGTGAGTTGAGCAGAACCAGAGCTCTGTACACGCTCTTCAGTCTCATGGCGGGGGAGTAAGCTGACACTGCTTCCCCGCTCACAAACATGGTGTCTCTGTGTGAGGAGGCAACAATCACCTCCCCTCTAGCATCGCCCACCCCCTCATCAGTCCAGCGCAGCCACTTGGCACACTCCCCCAGCTGGCCCTCCCATGGACTGTTGCACTGGCTGGTGGGAGAGGGGCTGAACACCAACACATTGTTAAGATAGCTGTACTTTGGACCGTATAGCGCTTCAGACACAAATACTTGTCCATTAGGAGCGAACGTGAAGGAGTTCTGGTCCGGGTGCTCGTGGCCCGGGTTGAAGCTGTTCCAGCCGTCCACCCAAGAGTAAGGCTTGTCATGAACAATGTCGTACACAGCACGGCCACCCAGCTTGCCAGACTTAAAGGAGACAAATGTATTACCCTGGCCATTGGGCAGGCCTGACCCATAGGTAACCACACCCCAGTTTGAAAAAATATGCATCCTGGCTTTGCCAAAGCTGTGGGGAGGCTGCGGTGTGAGGTGGGCATTGTACCAGATGTATTCTGTGTGAAGAGTAGTCCAGCGCTGGGCAGAGGACTGGCCCATGGGGCCATCCTTGGGTCGATGCTTTCTAATCTGTTGAGCGAGCCAGTTACCCGTTCCATTCCTCATAACAAATGTGTCGAGGAAAACAAGTTGGCTCTCTGGCCCATAAAACCAGTTGTAGTTGGAATCTGCTATGCCAACCGTTCTCTGAAACCCCGGCAACAGAGTGGCATAATAAAACCAGAAGTGCCCCCGCAGCCAGTTGTTCTGCATGTTGTCAATGTTGAAATGGCGCTGAGCTAAGAAGACATATTGTGTGATAGACTTGGCTGTGTAGCTCCCATAGGCGACTCCTTCATCCAGCGACCCATCAACAACATGGTTTAGGAGAAACATGGTTTTCTCCATGTAGTTCACTGACACTTGTTTCCAGATCATCGACTCTGGGTCATCATGTGTTCCAACCACTATCGCACCAGTCAAGATGGCTAATATGTTAGTGGTCTGATGGTTCTGGAGATACTGTTTCCCCCACCCCCTGTACTTAGACAGCTCATACAGCTCCTCTGTCTCAGAGCGAATTCTCTTGAGGTAAACGTCCCGTCGCCGTTCGTCCAGATAAGAGTAAATAAAGTCATAGGCAGTAGCAAACCCAGTGAGAGAGTGCGCCATGGGCACCTCATCATTAGGGGCACTGGTCACCTTCCAGTCTGGGTAGTCAGCCATCCTATCCATAAATTTAATAAGAAACTGCAGGGCACCAGACTCCTCTGGGCACAACAGGCAGTAGAGAGCCAGGGGAGGCAGGTTGTTTCCATAAATCTCATTCCACTTGCTTGTAAACTCCTCATGTTTTGCAGGAGGCATGTAAATAGGTACATTAGATAGCATGGTGAGAACAGCTGCACGAATGACTTTAAATATGTGGCTGTGGGTGGTAGAAGACCTTTGCCTCAGGTGCAGGACATCCACTTGGTTAAAATATAGGTTAGGATGGGAATCAGCGGACTGCAGTTTCCACTGCTCAGTTGCTTTCTCTTGTGTAAGCTTGACCTGCAGCAAGTCATCTGTAAAAATGTCTTTGTCTGTAGCATTAAAGACCCCAGAAAAAGCAGTTCCCACTGCAAACAGTGGTAACAAAAACACAGAATATACAACCCAAATAACTGCCATGGTGCAATGCTTTTTTGAGAGGCTACTGTATTTTTAAAACTAGATGGCTGATGGTTTGGAAAAATATGTTGTCATAACGTCCCATAACTTCAGGTATGAATTCAGAGGAGATGTGGTTGGCTGAAAGTACCATAGTCCGTAACATGGATATTTCATATGACAGTATGATCCAATATCAATCTGCCCCATGCATGACAGAAAGAAAAAAAAACTTTACACTTGTCCATAATTTGCAAAAAAACATCATTCAGACAAAAGAACAACCACTATCCATATCCACTTATAGTCTCGTAACAGTCTGCAAAGGCAACAAAACATTGTTAGTGCGTCCAACACCTGGCAACGCATCCAATAGAAATGTCTGAGGGAGAAAAGGTATTTCTGTAGAATTCAATTCCAAAAAATCGTTGGATTATGCGTCCATGTTCTCCTCCATCCTCATAGTAATGTGGGTGCTTGGGAAGACTGGCATCCCCCCCTGCGAGCGCCAGTAACTCATATTGATCTCCTTCCCAAAACATTTCCTCTTGGACAAACATCAGTCAGCCCCAGTCTGTGTCCGGTCCAATCACAGCCACCCAAAGGCTCCGTGTGCTGCCCGACCGAGCTGCAACATCCATGAACATGAACCACGGCAAACAACACATCTCCGCGGATAACATTGCTCTGTATCCCCAATGCAGAGACTAATTTCGGCGCTTAATTTTGCGGGTCTCAGTCGGGAAATTGATCTATTTCCATTGTTGCGCCTGTGTGAGTCCCCTCCTTTTTTGTTTCACGCTGTATTTTCCGCGGTTAGTGTGGTGAAGTCCGAAAAGAGGAAAGTTGTCGTCACTCCTCAAGTATTCAAAGAATGAGACATTGCCCGATTGTCCTCAGGAAACTGTGAATGCATTCACAAAAATGATGAATATCCCGCGGGCTGATCAGTCCAGTAGAGATGTTCACGTACCCGTTGCCTTCTGGTACATACTGCATCTCAAAAGTATCGCTGTGTATGTGCGTAATCTCCGGACGCGTCTCCGCTGTGTCCTCCCGACTGTTCCAACACAGGCAGTTTGATTGTTTTCCTGCATCGGATGGAAAATTTACACTGTACAAACTGTAGAGGGAGCCGTGACTTCAGCAGCCCGGCCTCATCTCTCATGTAGAGTGGGGATGTTGAATATGCATTTTATAAATTCATTTTTTTCCTCAGCGGTGTTACTCTTAACTGGCTGTTTGATTGATGGTATGTGAAGTTAGGCGACTGCAAAACACCAAAGCTGAGGCTACAGAAGGAAAATCAAACAAGTGTTGATAACACACGGAGTCCCTGAAGGGCAGAGATACATTGTGACCAGGAAAGAAATGTCATTTTTAATATAATTTACACCAAACTGGCACAATTTTTTTTTTTATTCAACATGTATTTAACCAGGCAAGTCTGTTAAGAACAAATCAAGGCAAGTCAATTAAGGGCTCTTGATGAGGAACTGGGGGAAAGTGGACAAAAAAATCCCCAAGATACAGAAACAGAAGCTGCACAGACACACATACAGACTTGGAGACAGTAAACGGCATATAACACCATCAACAACAGAGACACTACAAAAAGCAATTACAAACATACAGCAGCACTGAGAAAAATACTATTATTTACTTTGACATACAATCTTGTTCAAAGATTTGTGCACCGTTTGACTTTTTCCATTCACATTTGCAGTGATACAATATGAATTCATAGTATAAAGATTACAAGCATTTCAGGATATATCTCATTAAGAGATTTAATTTGAAATAGTTTCTGCCCAAAATGTCCAAATGTGTGGTTACCATTATCTCCAACCCCTCAATATGCCCAACAGCATGCCTTTGTAATAAATTTCCTGAGGCAACATTAAAACACCTAATAACTTTAAAAGCCTCTATAGGGTCCCTTCTACACAAGTGTTACATTAGTCTTTCCTAACACATGGCGTTATGGACTCATTGATCACCCCCTTCTGTTTATATTATGCCTCCATGCAAGTTATGTCATCTTCATTTCATGATGGATAGCTCGCTCTATCCAGCTCACGTGTGTACTGCAGCAGCACATGCTTATCCCATAGGGAGCACCGTTGCATGATGCATTTCTTCACGATTCGGATGCACACACTACAGGCACACAGTTGCTCTTATCAGGATCACTGCAGGGAACACGCACGGTAATCTCCCTCAGGACAAAACTCTTCCACATGCAGGAGAGATACACTGCAAAAAAATCCCCATTTTAACCAGTGACTGATGTTAAAATAAATCAGATCACTCCATTAACTTCAGGATTCTGTCACTTGATCCAAGAAAAGGCTTGAAACAACAAGTTGATTTGCATTGGAAACAAGTGAAATGATTCCCTCCCCTTATAGATTTTTTGATAAAAAAAATAGATTATGTTTGGACACAAATTAATACCAGACTAAATCTGGTATTGTGCCCAAAGAAATGGAGATTTTATACACTCCTCTGCTGTATCCACTGCAAAAATATCCATCTTAAAGAGGGAATCAGCGCTTAAATCACATGTTTTGAGCTGTAAACACACATGGCTGCTATACAGCAAATAGCATTACTTCTACACTTAATTAGAGCATTTTAGTAAGTAAGTCCTGCATCCGCTTCTATGGCAGAAAATCATTGCACTGTTCTTTGTGGGCTGAAACTTTCAACCCTCTTGCACTCCTGGCCAAACGTCAACTTGTGATGTCATGGCAGCTATTTTGCCTTTGGCAAATTCTTTGTGAACACAAAATTGTTACCGCCGCCCCTAAGTAGAGATGAGTGATCCGTTACACACACTCCTATTCACTCTCACTCCTCACTCCACTTTTTCACATCTTTCAAAACTGTGCACTGACGTTTAATCTATAGTGTCATGTCTCAAAGCTGCATTTGTAATTTATTAGTTTGGCGGTCCCAAGAAACATCAGGAGATAAGTATTTGCCTCATAAGATGGTGTATTTTTACATAAAATCTTGGATAGCGCAGCTTTAAAATGTATTTATCCTAAAATAAGTGAAAAATCTGGCAGCAGGTTAGAAAATAGTTTCTGGTGCATTTCAACTTGGACTGAAGTTCATAATTGTTGTTATACATGTATATACGTTATATACGTAGTTTTTGATGTTAATGGGGTGATCTGCATATTTGACCTTGCTTTGAAATATGGAGAGTTAACTGCATAGAACAACCCCACTGGATAACATTTTCCACTTGTTTTAAGAAAAATTATCATTTTAAAACTGAATATGACACTAAATTACATCTTGAAATGCACATTTTTTGCAGTGTACTCTCCTCCGCAGCATTTCACTTCCATTAATTTTCCATCTGGTCAACCTCCAAGTTTCTCAACAGAGAACCGTTGACTAATTTGATCTCAATTTAGTCCCCTCCACTTCCATTATTTCCTGTCTTCACTGGAGAAACCCTCCTCTAAATGGGTGCTCTATATGAGAGTGCAAAGGGATGTTTGTTTTTTGCAGATGACTATGATCCTTTGAAGTTGTACTTCAAAACGTAACTGAAATAACTTCTAAGCGGCAAAACACCACATCTTGATTCCTCCCGTCAAATGTGTATTGGACAAAATGAGCCTGACTGAGCATCCTAATTAGAGGAAGCCTCGATGCGGTGAAGTGATTGAATGATGTCAACCACAATAAACTTACACTCTAATCACTGCTATCCACAGCTGTTTGTGCCACAGGTTGAGCAGGAGGTCCTCAGGTTGTTGCTTGGCGCTGGTTGCCTAGTGTCATCTCAAGCCTCTGATCAGAGAAGATAAATGGTAGATTTCCAAGAATGTGTCAAACATGGATTCCGAACCCACTCTTGATTGACAGGTGGCAGCGAGCGTCCCCATGCCTCCTTCCCCTGCCGTTTATGCTGGGTGTTTGAAGCATCACAAGCATTGGCTTTGTTTGTTGAGTTAAAAAAACCTCCAGCCATACATATTGGAGAGAGAGGTGTGCACAGACAGCCGGTGCCCTTATTAAAAATGTGCCATGCTGGGAGCAAAGGGAGGAGTGAACTAGGCCCTTGAAAGACTCCCCTCTTTTTTTCCCTGCAGAGAATTTCAATTTCCCCCCAGAGTCTCGGGCTGCTCAGCATGCCTGTGTCCTGCATCAGGCCCTCTGGGTAGAGGCAGAGGGAAAAATTGGCTACAACTGTTTCAGGTTTCAAAGATGGCTTCAGCACTATCTGTGAGGCTTGTCTGTCAATCACAGCGGTCAAAGACCTTTCTGACAATACTCGGTGTAGCTGCGGTATTCCCAGTCCGTCTCTACCATAGGTCTCTACACCTGGGTGTGTTGAGAACCATTTTGGTCCCTTAAAACCGTCAAATCCACTTGTCCAGGAGATGTGAAAATGGTTTACCTGACCACCTAAAACCTGGATTTGGAAACACTTAGGAAATATTGAAGGGTCTTAGCTGTGGAGTGAACAGCTATCACAATGTTGTCCTCGCTACAATGGCCGTAAAAGATTGCAGAAAACGGTTCCAAACATGTTTCT
Source organism: Beryx splendens (assembly GCA_900312565.1). Lineage (NCBI taxonomy): Eukaryota > Metazoa > Chordata > Actinopteri > Beryciformes > Berycidae > Beryx > Beryx splendens. The sequence continues at coordinate 5,686 of OMOV01088913.1, read as the reverse complement.
GAGACATTACTTTGAATGAATAGTTTTGTTTTTGCATATCAAACCATGTAGTTTCCAGCTCGGGAAACAGTGGGGAAAGATTCGTACAAATAGCAATTGGTTTTCCTACACTGTGAATTTGTGTAGTCACTGGAAAGTTGTGAAAGCCACTAAAATAAAATGTTACCAGAACGTAACAAACCTTAAAATGTGCACATGTGTAGCACAAATAAACCCATTCAGGTTTACGTAGGGGCAGCATTTTGCAGTATACAGTAAGCCCGGCTCAATGTTATGTTTTTGTTCATCCATTGTGACTGTTGTAGACCGCTGTTGTATACCCAAGAAACAAACAGTAGCACTCATTCTGTGGTATTTTCTCTTTTTTTTTTAACTCACCTTGATAGAATAATGTAGCTGACCTTGTAGTGCTTTCAGTGGTGAGATTATTACTTAAGTGGCATAACAGAGAAAAACCACATTCCAATAAGTAACCCATTCCACCTCTTGCTGTACCGTGAGCACAACATAGCAGCCAGACTGTCCATTTGACACCAAGTATTCCTGTCAGATTGATCAGAACAAACATATTTTAATAAAGAATCAATTCATCAGACAATGAATGCAGGAAATCGATGTGGCTGGCATGCCTGTAATGTTGAAGACTCACTGATCTGGATAATGCTGCACCGCGCTCATGAAACATTTACCCGCACAGGCTGTGTTGATACCTGTTCAGCTCCTCAGAGGTGTACAATACAACCAAATTCTTAAACTTGTCATGAATATTTCAGGATGCTAAAATCAGCATCCCAGAGGGTAATCTTGAGATTTACAAAGGGATGTTTCCATGAGAGGTGGCAGAAAAAAGCTGAAGAAAAAAAAACAGTGTGAACTAAATTTACAACCAATCGAGACTATAGCTTTAAGCTCACACTAGCCCCCATCAGCACTGCAACAATCATAATACAGTGCCTCTTCCACTAGAATTGATTTTGTTGTGCGTTGCTCCATTTGCTGATACAGCTATGCAGATATTGGCTTGTGTAACATGACACATTGACTCTGAACTGAGCAGAATAAACAGCACTCACAAGTAATTCCAATCCAAAAGAGTGACATGTGATTTTCTCCCAGGGAGCCAAATTAAACATCCCACTGTGACTGATATATCGTTTACTGCCAGTGTTGTGGTTGAGCTCTTTGCAGGGTGAGATTACAACTCCACCGTTGTTCATTTTTCCCCCCACTCTTTCTCCCCACTTTCTCGCTACTTTCAGACAGACTGGGGTTTAATTTGACGCTGTCAGGAGTCATCTCTTCACAGCAAACACATCAAAGCGGCTAGGAAGAATCTGTGTTCTCCAAGGTGCACATTATTCAAATGGGCAAACTTCCTCCTCGCAGTTTGGATTCTACATCTCGTCAGCCTCTGCGGTTGACATGTTGCTGTGAAGCAGGGGAATAGGAGATGAGTTTCCAGTGTCACTCATGACAGCATCCACTGGGAAACTGCAGTGTCTCTGAAAAAGGGACTAAAAGATGAGAGGCAATGCAGAGATAACTGTGCCTAGTTCCCATCATGCAAGGTTTTGGCATGAGAGCACAGACCTCTCCCAGCCTGCACCGCTGGCCCTGCTCCCCAGCTCATTCTGTGATGTACACTGTGAGTGTTGCATGAGCACTTTACATAAATTCATGAGACTATTTGCCCCTAATTAAAATCCATAAACATCCAAAGTGCAAGTTCATTGGCAGTTCACAGCAAAATATCTCATTGATTTTTCTCTTTACTTGTAACAGACATGGGGTCCTGAATGGTGGCCTTTCAAGGCCATTTCAGCAGTTTACAGATTACCTTCCCCAACAGAAAATCTTTGAGACATTTTCCAGATGGATATTCATAGACTCCACAACTCTCACCCTTGATTCTTCTTTGCTTGCGTTGCTTTTTTAAATTTTGTTTTTGTCTGTGTGTAGTGGACACTGGGCAGTATCATCACAGTTTGGTATCAAATTTATCTTTCTGAATTATCATTAAACACTAGGGATGGGACAATATATTAAAATTCAATATATCCCAATATGAAAATGTGACAATATGTATCCTGTTGCAGAAAAATGAATCCTGATATTATATTTTATTCTGCTGTAGTAATCACAAAGGCAACGGCTTGCTTATCACAATTTCACAAACTCTCCATCCAAATTATATTATTTGCACTTTGTAATGACATTTTTAAATTGCTGTTTACATTCTAGACATTGCTAGAACAATTTCTGGGTATATCGGAAATAAACAAATCTGCACAGTCACACTTTGTCATCATTAAACGTGTTTATTACATCGTGCCGTGGTTGTATTGAATCGTGAACCTCATATCGCGCATTGAATCGTATCGTAGGAAAAGAATATCTTCCCATCCCTATTAAACACATAGTCTACAGTACTATAAATGTTAACAATTATGAGTCAAATTAGGCCTCTATGTGTGTAATCTACCTCCACTGTAGCTGTTGTATGTGTCAGTTTCCCCAGGGAATATCTGGAAAATCATAGACCTGTTCCAAGCTGCATCTGGCCGCAGTTTTTCAGCATCTCCTTTTTGCCAGACTGCTGTAACAGACCGGCCACCTTGCTTGCCTGGCAGGGACAAGAATGGTGCTAAGAGGCCAGGCCTGCAGGACCAGCTGTGCAACCACAGAGACTCTGACTTCAAAGAGTGTCAGTTTTAGGGGTGACCAATAGCTGAATGTTCCCCTGCATAATTTTCTGGCAAGGCCGAGCACTACTTACTCTCTCATGTGTTTATCTTGCAAGCCCTGACCCAAAAGCAGCATGATATGTTCTGGAATGATGACTTGCTCCCAGTTTTGTCGAGAATATGTTGTTCTGCAAGTGCTACTGTGCTGCGGGACTTTAAATATATTAGCGTCTGGAGATTGGGCCACTTTTATTCCAACACCCAAATCAAAACAATTACTTCACACTTACCACTCTTCCAATGCATGCAAGTTTTGGGCTGAAATGTATAATTTTTCAAGCTAAAATTGCTTAGGCATGCAAGACCAGTAGGGAATAAAATTAATGATAAGGACAGTGGATTCCCTGTTAAGATGCATACGCAGTGTACAGAGAATGTTGAGATTAAAACGCACTTTGATGAAAAATGGAATTATGAACACAGGCTTGTCCTCACTGAAGGATGCCGCACCAGAAAAGGGCTGCCTTCCTGAGCCTTGAAGTAAATCCCTTGACATCTCCTGATGCGATTTTTAATTAATTCTGAAGTTTCTTGCAAAAACACGGAAACTTTCCCTCAGAAGGAATGTCCTTTTGATGGTATGGTGCGACTTTGAAGGGCATCTTCTAATTCAATCGCGAAATGCCACCGAATCAATTGAAACCGCATTGTGGTAAATCACACTAAGGAAAAGTTTCTGTCACTCTGATCCAAGTTCAAGGCGAAACATTAGATTAAGGTAAAGCTGGCTGGTTGCCAACCTGCTCTGTATGGTATGGATGAAATAAAGGATCTGATGTTATAAATGTTTCAATCAATGATTTGTATCGGCAGCAGTGTCAGGAGCTTTTTCTGGCATGGTTTGGATCCATTTATCCTCTAACAGCAGAGCCAATGCTAATTACGACTTACATAATAATTTGGAGGGATCATCTGGGCCCTCCATATTTATGATGGCAGCGGCTGGAAAACGCTGCCTCAGAAACAGTTTCAGACTCTCACATAAATGCTCAATCCGCATCAGATCTGCTTGTTGAAAAAGTCTTGGCAATTTTTTTTACTTTCATGCTCTCCATCACACGACCACTTGTGCCTTGTTGACAGGAAAACTGTGGTTCTGTAAGACATCCCTCCCATCAAAAACTAAACGGATTGTGGGACAAAAATGACTATTCTGAATTGTTAAGTAGTGAATAGAGTTTGCTCAGTAGCCTCTTAAGGCTGATTGGATAATCTCTATGTCAGGAAATTTACCACAGAACCAGCACAGAACCACTAATAGGACGTTATGATTTCCTTTATTTTGACCATACCCATGCAGACACACATCTGGATGTCCTCAATACTGAAATATTCCTGATTCAGATTCAAGCGGAGAGACTGTTGAGCACCTTTCTTTTATCACCAGCCTAACTTCCTGCCGTTTAAAATCTAAAATTGTAATGTGAATGTGTTATAATGTGTGTGTGAGAGATAAGGCTAGTGCATTCAGGACATCTTTTCCATTGCGAAACCACAAATGGTATAATCCCTTCACTCCACTGAATCCTTCTTCTTTTGTATAAGTAAGCCCCCATGTTACCCAGCCTCTCTATTTTTAATGTGCGTTTTGTTTTACCTATAGATTTTCTCTAATGATTACATTACAGAATGATAGTACCGGTGTTTCAAATATTCATCTGCATACAGATTCTTTTTCTTGACATCAACACTGATTGACTTCTGCATCAGAAAGCACAGCAACCCACTGAAATTTCCCCACTAATCAAACACTCAGTGGTCCCATTAAAACGGGCAGTGTTGTTGTTAGGTTAATGACAGCCAATGCTTATCATTTTTATGTAAATGTAGCAGGAGCAGAGATATGGCCATTTACACGGAGACTGCAATACATTTGCATGTATTATAATAGCTCTCTGATTTACACAGACTGCAGGGGGTGAGGGAATCTAGCCTTCCAATAGGCTGTCAGCCTGCTCAACCCCTGACAAGGAAAAAATCACATCATGGCATGCTTGGATTGATTAGCTTCAGGCCTCTGCCTTTTGATTGGCAGCTTCAGTTCTGCTGCTCTCAGCAGGGTAACATGGTATCATGTCAAACTGCTCCACTGATTGAGCTGCCCAGACCGCAGGGAGGACAGCGAAGTTGAACAAACTTTAAAATGTATGTGGTCAGGTTGAGGTATGCACTGTACATGTGCATATTGTGCAAAGAACTAGACTAGCATGGTTACCCAGTCCCCTTGGGAATAAAGATGATTCAGAAGGCTGACATGTATGATGATATAATAAAGATATAAACACCAGGGCAAATAAAACATTTAAAATATGTGCAGTCTGATATGCAATGGAAATGCTTTACTATGTTTGCATTGACAGGAAAATTCCAACCATTACACACAATGAAAGGTCCCATATTCTACACTTTCCAGTGTTTTATTTTATGTCTTGAGGTCCATTCAAAGCTGTGTGTGTGGTGTCATGCACCAAAAACGCTCAATCCATTTTTACACGTTCATTTTCCAGCATCTCTCTGAGCCTTACCAAGAACAGGCTGTTTCTGTTTCTGTTTTCGCTGTGTCTTTAAGGCTCATTAATATTAACAACCCCTCTCTTCTGATTGGCTAACCGTTTCAAGAGTGAAACATGAGACACCCCAGCACCGGCAGCTACAGGTAGGGAAAACTCTCCGGTAAATAAACAATGAAAATCACTCAGATGCTTTGAAAAAACACTTTGTTAGTCTATTATTTCTTACAGAAATGATAATGTGACACCACAAAGTTACGGAAGTCCAAACGGCTCGTTTAGAGGCTCGCTTTTCTAATATGGATCGTGTGGATTTAGTTGGCGACCGTACATTTTGATGCTTTCACAATGTTTAGATAGCACATCCAACTGCTTCATAATCAAAGAGGCGTTTACAAAATGTTTAAATCATTGCATATCTCTTTTGCCACT
>OMOV01088902.1:0-10040 GCA_900312565.1 Beryx splendens | reverse complement strand
AGAGAGAGAGAGAGAAAGAGAGAGATAGGGAGAGAGAGATGCACATTAAGATGGATAGAGTGAGTTGTGTGTGTGTGTGTGTTGTATTTACCTTAGACAGTAGATTGTCAGGAGGACAATAATGATAAGAAGCAGTGATATGACCAGTGTTGAGGGCAGCACATGAGCCCCCTGATGGGTGGGGTTTTCTGCAAACAAGACACAGTGGACCATATTAGTTCCATATTAACCTCACACCAAAATACACAACATTAAACAAATTCTTGATATCTGTTTGATAATTTCAGCATCACAGGAAAACAAACTGTAAAGACATCTGTTCCTTTGTCATGTGCAGTATTATTGTTCTTTGGTCGTTGCAACAATTACCTGCAGTTTGGTTCTCATGAGAAGAATTATTCAAGGCTATGGAGGTCCCAATCAGAAACAACACCATTGTCACTGTGGATGAAAAGAAAAATTGTTCAATGTCCATTTTAAATCACATTACTTCACTGTTCCTCAACAGAAAACAGATGCGGTCCTGTAATGCTCCACAAACTCCACTAGAAGGCACCAAACCAATGAGAAATGTCTCTCCCGGTGAAGGAGAGCTCGGCCTTGATGAGGCTGGAGAATGCAGCCGGTGTGTCTGACTGACTGGGCAGTGCAACTCCTTATGGACCATCTGCCCGCAGCCTTGTCCTGTCATGTTGATTTGAAAGACAAGCAGCATCTCAAATAACCTCATATTCAGACATCGGATCAAAAAGGAAGCATTATCTCATAGACGACAGCAACAAGATCCCCTGTGGTCTTTGAATTGGACACTGGAGATGAGCTCAACATAATATTTGTTAGATGTAAGACATCTCATTTTGCAATACTATCTTTGATGTACGACACTGCAGCATGGCACAGCATCCTGCTTGGTGACAATAAGACTGAGAAACAGTGGCATCCACATAGATACTCAACATTGCACAGATCTTTCAGTGATCCAGTGGGCATAATTTTGATTTTCTTTTAGAAGCAAAATCATACTGATGAACAGGCTTAGACAGAGAATCAGAGTGTTAGTATAAGTATATAGGTTATGTTGCTGGCTTTATGAGGAAGACCAGATGGTCTTGTTTTCCTCTTCGCCTCTCTCTGCCTTTCTCTCCCTCCCTCTGTCTCTGAACAGTGAACCATCATTTTATTCTAAATCACATTCTCACTCTTCCCTTTTACATTTTTCGCTGGAAGCTATTAGTGATTTAATTGTGGCAGAGCTCTGTGAGAGTATTTCCAAAAGGATATGTCACATTCCTCGTGACACCAGAACTAAATCGATTCCGACACATTATCCTCGTGTCTTATTATCTCCAAATGTAGCAGACAATTTCTCCAAACCACATCCGTCTCTTCTCTTTTCTCCCCTATCCTCCTAATGAGAGGGTAAGAAATCATAGAATAAATTGGGCAAACAGGGCAAATCTGCCTAAGTGGCTTTGATGGAATAAATGAGAGAAACAAGATTTGAATGCCCTAATTTATCCTCTGTTCTACGTTGCCTTCTCGTTATAGAGGACACTGGATTGGATGGAATAATTCATTGTGTCAATTTAGTTCTTCTAGAAATGGGTCATCTAGGGGCCTAATTTGTGATGTTTGAGAGATTTTTTTTTGCACACCACTCTAGGGGGGTTTCAGATAAATATAACTCCCAACGCTTTTGTAGGAACTGGAGCTACATAATACTGCTGTGACAATGTGCTGATGTTCAAATCAAAATGTATGTTGCAACTTATAAATTATTTGACAACAAATTAGGGGCTCTGGATATTGCACAGTACAGCATCTCTGTGCAGTAAACATAACACCCGTGATAAAGACACACACACCATGTACATCTGCACACACACACACACACACACACACACACAGACACATTTTGCTCCCCCCTCTCTCACGTTACATGCATGCATGCCTGCACATACGTTCCACAGCCAAAGGGTATGTGCTGCCTATGTGCCACACTGTGTTGAAGGAGCCAAATATCTCTCCAGTGTTAACAAGCTGACAGTGTCGACACCTGTTCCCCACGCTACCCCACTGGGCAAATCACGTTCACTCACACACAATCCCGCCCTACAGCTTCATGCTGCAATGCATGCTGTGTGTATGGGTCACTGCAGAGGCCATAGTATGTCTGTCATCTGCAAGGCAGCGTTATGCAACCAGCAAAAAAACAAGAATTTAATTGATATGTAGAGTACGTCGAATGGATTGTCTCTTTAAGTGGCCCAGATAAAACCAAAAAGTTTGGATAATTCAGATCTAGACTGAGAAGATGCAGGGTTATTCCTGCATAGGTCTGATGAAGGTGGTATAGACTGAAACGTCATGTTTTTTTAACTAATTATTAATTACTAATTATTTTTGCCCTTTGCTTTAATGACAAAGTGAAAAACAATCACAGTTTAGCAATGTTGCAGAGAGGAGGAGAGTGAATGATCCCAGTTTAGTGTGTTGTCTGTAGACATTGCCATGCCTCCTGACGGACACTAGGGGTCAGATAGGCTAACTGTGAGTGAGTGAGTGCATGAGTGAGTGAGTGAGTGAGTGAGTGAGTGAGTGAGTGAGTGAGTGAGTGAGTGAGTGAGTGAGTTACTTTACGGGTCTATGAATTGTTTTGCATCTTAAAAAAAAAAATCTTTTGATTGGTGCAATGCATCCATCCGACCAGCAGGGGGCATTAAAAACACAACTCGATAGCTCACTAAAGAAAAATGGCAGCAGACGTCTCATTGGATGTGTAGGCGGAAAGTCCCACTGTGCTGATTGGCTAAACTGCAAATGTTGCCAGCGTGGCCGCTTTGTTGCTAGATTAAGCAACTTTATCTGCTTTTCAAAAGTGACTAACTGCAAATCTAGCTAACTTTTCAGACCATGGGGGACAATGTTAATGTGTTTTTAAAAAATCAGGGATTTTATGGGTGCTGAAAAGGTCATGAAATGTCTTGATTTTGACTACCTAGACTCAAGGCCTCAAAGTCAAAAGTCCTTGAATATTGTTAAATATTTAAACCATGAAATCCCTGAGATGCCAGAATATAATGGGCTATTACATCCCCATCAGCTACTTATTGTACTATTCATTCCAGGGAGCCCTGCCTTTCTGTCTGTATAAACCGGATACTAACAATATTGTCATACTTCAGCCTCCACCACCTGCTTATCATTAATGTTCCCAGTGAATTTAATTATGCTGCATCACTTGAGCTGGGAGAGCAGAAGCAAATTATGTTATCCATGCATGATCCATGCTAACATTTAGAATGCATAACTAGGCCGGTTGAACCTTGAGGGTATTGTTAATATTTTTTGCTTTAATATGCATTGTTCAAAATCAGCAAGCTTTCCTTTTTTCTGTTGATGTACAGAAGTGACTCGAAGATCATAATGTGTGGGAGTGTGTGACGGCTACAGAAACTTATGAAAAAATAACTCAACACAATGGCAAATCCCTGGGTAATTCAATGATTAATAAAGCTCTCAAATCCCAAGAGTCATAGCATCCTAAAAAGGACTCCGCTTCACTTTACCATCGCCCTCACCTTGTCTCTCACATGAAAACCTGAATTAGCAAAAGACACCCAGAGAAAAGTGCCATCAGAAATAGCACCACCTACCCTAGAAACATATCCTTTCCTTTTGGCAGACTTGTAGCCCTGCACAGTAGAAGGTGCTGTTATGTATTTTCCATTTCCATCTACAAAAGTAAAAAGGTATTTGAGAGGTTTTTCCTGTGCTGCTGTTAAAGTGATGGTCCTTTCATATATACATCACTCCACCTCAACACATTTCACTCCAAGCCTCTAACATTTCTAACATTTCTGGAAGATTCTGCATATCACTTGTGTTAAATAATGTATATACTTTGCTGTGTGTCCTGAAAATGTGTATAAGCAAACAAATGGTGTGGACTTCTGAATGTGTAAAATCAACTATTTGCATAATGACTTTCTGTGCTGATCCACACTAACCTTCACTAAAATAACAGTGGTGGCTAAAGGCAGGTGAACATTAATCCCAGCCATACCTCTGAGTGGAAAACCGATTGTTTGTCATGACAGTGTTCTAATTGCAAGCCTAGTTGCAAGCCAGATAAAAACCCATATAAATGAGAATAAGAATGAAATATAATAACAATTGACTTATGCAAAACAGCCTTTCCACAAAGGTGCATCAAGATTTTTTCCCGTGCATTGATTTTTCTGCAGCTGCCAAAGCCTTTTCTGCTTGCGCCAATGTGAAAAAACAATGAACTGAAAAACAAATCTGGAAACCACGTCTTTGAATCTTTTGACTTTTGCCGCAATGTGGCCATCTGATGGAGCGTGTCAGTAACACGATTTCGGGTAATTTGCTCAGCAGTAGAAACAGCAGCAGATGCCCCCTCATTGGCTGGATTTCCAACTGTGACACTTATTTGGCTAAAAACAGCAACTGTTGCCCACTTGGAGACCTCACTAGATTTAGCAATTTCACCCACCAGTAAATTCATTTATCAAAAATGACTAGCGACTCAAGCTAGGTTTTTTGGACCATGGATATCTGCAGGTCCTGAAAAAAATCTTAAATTGTCTAATTTGATTACCTACATTGAAGGCCTCAACAGTCCTTGAATGCTGTTTAATGCAGCCTTTACGACTTCAATTAAGTTTTAGAGGTCTTAAAATGTAAGGAAATGTCAGTAAATGTTAACATTTGACAGGTCCCACTAGTAAAAAAAAAAAAAAATGTTAGCCTGCTGCTTCTCTGGAATTTTAATTTGCATACTTGATAGTTAACTTCTACGTGATTGTGTCATCCTTTACCTGTAGCTACTGTAACAAAAAAGATTTGCTCTTGACTCCTCGATACTGTGTGTCTATTCGGTGGCTAATTGGCATGATCTGATAGTTTGGATGAAGGATGCTGCTCAGAGTTGCACTTCTGGGTTCAGCTGCTTAATGACCAGAATGGCATTTCGTTCTTTAACCATGATAACTACTGCAAGGTCGACACTTGACTCTCGTTTTATACTGATGCATGAAGTTTAATGGTTTGCAGGTAAATGGCTACATGAAATCATCACCCTGCCAGCGAAAATCAGATCTATTGCACTGTTTCAAATTCACCAATTGCTGTCACATGCATCTTGTTGGGAAATCATGACTGAACCTGTATTGCTGTACACCGTGATAACAAAACTTCAGTCCCATTTAATAGATTGGTTAGGCATTGAAGTTGGAAATACATAATGATGAATTCATTATGCATTCATGGCCTCACAATGAAAAAGCTGATGTTCTGTCCCATCTCAAATTTCAGGGGTCCATGCTATATGCTGCCTTTGCCCAAAAGCCAAACCCCAGTCTAAATCCCAGCCTTCAATCAGACTGAGCTACAGCTACAGTAGATCAGCCCCTACTCTATCATCTTATTTAACTGCTGCAGCTCATTATATGAGGTCATAGGGGGGATAGTAAATTGCTAGTAGTTAAAATGTCTGTGCTGTCTTTTCTGTTGCCACCTTCCTTGTTCATATTCCTAATATGTGCCTTCATAGTCCACTGGTTTAATACGATACAATAATTTGCAGCCATCTTCCATCAAAACAGTATTTTCAGGCAAATAATTTCATCTTCACAGCCAGGGCCTCACTGTGCTTGTTCAGTAGTCCATCTATATGTCTTTTTCTCAATGGAGAGAACTCCCAGAAGGCAATGACAACATGTTAACTCCTCACCTTACCATTAATTCACATATTGGTGCATCATTTAAAACAGGCATTGGATTTTCCAGTTTATAGACACCTTGTTTCCTTATGGCTTTCCATGTGTTTCTACAGTACAGTGAATTCAATAGTGAGTCTCTCATTCTATCCCATGCATGTTCTTATGTCTGATTTTATTATGGGTTCTCGGCAGTTAGCGTCGATTTTAAACATTAAAAAACAGACAGATTAAGCGAGGGTCCTTCGGTTATAATTGCTCAAACTAACTGATTTTTATCCTCTGTCTTCCAGGTCCATGTTACCTGCTATTCCGACAATCTGCGCTCCAAAAAATTCCCCTTTGATCCTCGCTGATGCTGGAAGATGAGCTCCTAGTTCTTCTTGATGCTCAAGCTGATCTGTCTCCGATGTGGACTGTCCCCTAATCACTACATGACACATTCCTTCAGGATTGGTTGCCTTTGCTCTGATGATTGGCATATTTGGAAAAGAAAAAAAAATACACAGGCAGTTGCTGGGTTCTGATTCATTAAAGCTTGAATGTCCATTCCTGATCCCGAGGCATCATTTGCATTCTTATCAATTTGGATTTTGTGTCACCCAGTAAACAACAGTTGGTCTACTGGACACATACACTGTAGTTAATTGTGACACTATGTAAATACGCCCCTTGACCAAGCTGGTCCAGGCACACAAAACTCTGACAGGTCTTACATAATGGTAGTATGACCTCTGTCTGATCCTGTAGCATATTGATTGGTCTTCTTGTGTAATTGGCAACATACACACAGTTAAAATAGATATTATGTAATGTTATTATGGCCAGTATCTGATCTAGGAATGCCATGTTTCCATGTTTTGTCTCCTTGCTACAGAGATATCAGGTGGGTCATCTTAAGTATCAGGAAATAGCAAGGAGATGCTGTACTAATAGTTTATATTTTGGTTCTTTGATGGACTGCTTTTTTGAGGGATTTGTAAACCTGATACGTGAGCTGTCCTGATTGAAATGAGCAAGTTCAGTCAGGAAGATCTAGCAGGCTGCAGTCCACTGGTCCGCCCAACAGAAGGTTCACTATACACCAGCAGTCACACACACTCGCCGTGAATAGGGCGGACAATATCAAACTGCATTGGTACTAATCCAGTCTGTTGTTCTCCATGAAATCTGCTGTGTGCGTTCTGCTGTTGTGTGTTAAAAGACTGCCTCCATCTCAACCCCAACTGCCACCTGCTTAGATCTGCTCTCATTTTCTGTAGTGTAGAATTATGCATAAAAGCAGATCTATTCATCGCCAAAACCACTGATCACTATGTCATCTTGTCACAATAAAAGGTTTAAACGAATGTGTTTTCCTGTCTAACACACACGCACACACACACAGCATAAGAAAATCACTGCCACACCTCTTACAGAGCTTTTGTTTTCATGACGCACTTCCGCTTACTTCCCTAACACACTTTAATATCACTAAGCACACTGCAGCAAACACAATCTAACCAAAGGATCCACAATTGCATCCCCACACCACAATCTTCCATTACATGTTAGATTTATATTCTGGATGGTGCTGTAGATTAATTGCCAATGACCAAAGTAGCTAGTGGGACATGATGTATGGCATGTAAACATATAAAAGCCTCACTGTCGAGTCTGACCTGACCCTGCTAAAAGCTTACTGTGATGGAATCAACATTGATTTGAAAAATGCATGATTTCTAAATTATTCAACCATGTTCTATCAGTGACATTGTCTGGAGGACATGTATGGATATCTGCCAGAGGATACTGTATATGCTTATTGACCCATGAATTATGGTCTGGAACAGTAGAAAATAACATTGTTAAGTATGTGTGGCTATGTGTTTAGAAATCTCAATGAGGCATCCAGAAAACCTGTCTGTTGCAAATATGGATATTTCCCATATTGAGTACTCGCACTTGTTGTTTTAAATCTCATTATTTCTAAAAAAATTCTATAATGTCAGGATAATAATTTGCTTTAGGAGAAAAGCATCAAATGTTCTTTTTATAGTGGCATGTCAAACAATAAAAAATATATCAAATAGATAGTCGTATCCTTTCAAGTCTCAGGTTCTTCACAAATCAATACAGCCTCAAAGACAAATCAATTTTGTGGTTGGCACAGGATGGATGACATGTCTCGTAGAGGAGGGAAAAAAAGTTGTTTGTTTACAAGGAGAGAAAGAACAAAGGCAGTGCAAAAAAAGAATACCAGAAACAGCCACCACTTCAGTTGTCAAGTGCTGGGGAAAAAGGATGGAAGTAGGGCACAAATTCATGTCAGTAAAGTGAGGCAGCAGAGAGGAGAGGAAAGATGAGAGAGGAGATGAGATGAGAAGAGAGAAGAGTGGGGCTGGAGGAGATAAATGTCTGGATTCCGGGTTCAGAGATAACAGCCATAATGGAAGACATCCTTAGTACACAGAGGCAGTAGAAAGGATGACGCTTCTCTGTCGGGTTAGTGTGTATTATATCCTCAAATACAGCTTGCAGTATTTCACATATGAGGGTTAGCTGCAGTTGGAACAAGACTAGCTTTCAAAATGCATCAGTCTAGAAAGTAAGAGGTTTGTATCTAACATAGCACATATTCCAAAACATTATATTGCAGCCCTTGCCATCATAAAGCCTTTCCAAGACAATGATAGCGAATAGAGGGCATGCTATCTTCACAGTGTCATTTTTTAAATCCCGGTTGCTTGTCCTCTGTTCACTGTGTCTGCTGCATGGTTAAGGTCAAAAGAATCAATCTGGAGAAATGATATGAAATCCAATTAGGCTCATCTAGAAGAGAGACACTGAGAATACTGGATCATTTCCCATTAATGGATTGAATTTCAATTGATTCCCTGGATTGACTGAGTTGAAATGAAATCGACCTGGACTGTGGTTAATAAAAGACTTACACTTCCAAGCAAAGCCAGTGAGATCTGGTATCAGTTGACCCGTCGGCCCATAGCAACCATGTACTCCTAGTTCCTTTCCTGGTCGGACTTATTGGGGTTTCCTACCCTCAGTCCAGCTCCCACTCACATCCTCTCTGAGGGCTTGGTAGCAGTGCTGGATGGAGAGAAGATTGTTTGTTGCTGGTTCCTGCGGCTGAGATTCTGTTGCAGTGTGTCAGAGCTTCAGACTTGGATCATGGCACATGGGATCATGTGGTCTTCGTAAACAGATACCACCTGGAAAATTAAGTAAAGTTGAGCAAAGTTAGAATACATATCAAACAAAGATCAATCAAACCAAAAGGCTGCGCTACACATGATTTTGTTGCATAGCAAGTAAGGCAGATTTTCCCTGACTCACTGTTTAAGGCTGACTAAAGGGAAAAATCCCCATGAAAGGCTTGAATACATAACAAAAGGGACTGGAATGAGTGGGAGTCTGCATCTGTGCACAATCTGTCTGAGAGAGGGACTTTGCACTACATTTAATCAAGTGGGTGAGAGTATATGTATGTGTGTTGACGTGCAATAATTGGACATGTAGTGTTCTTGTACTGTGTTTAGTGCTCATTCCCGCAGCTTCTGCACTGTGAGAAACATCCCTGTTGCAACCTAATCACTGCGGCAAAGCAAATAAGCTATTTATCTCCAAGCATGCAAAACAAATTCTACACAAACACAGTTTTTCCAAACATGTTACGCATGAAGAGTTTGCACACATTCAAATCTTGCTTTCAACAAAACAGTGTTTAAATAGCAATTATCACCAAATTTAATAAGTTACAACAGTTCTGCAATCATTTTTTTTTTCCAATTAAGAGTTTTTCTATGCATACAGCACTGGATCTGTCCATGAATGCGAGTATACTACCAAAAAAAAAAACACTGCATATTATGTTGGAATTAGGGTGCCATAATTTCTTCGCTATTTACACAAAGCCTTCACTGTGATGTTATTCTATCGGCCCGGCTGACTGAGAAAGAAAGCATGCCTCTTAGCGCCCGCTCACTCCCACTCTCCCAGGGTCCCTCTGCCCACAGGTGTGAGACACAAAGCCATATTGTTAACACTTGGCCACTGCGACACAGCCGAGCCAAACGCAGAGGAGAGGAGAAGAGGTGAGTCAGTCACTGGGCCCAGCTGGACAAGCCCACTCTGAGCTGTGCTGAGGAAAACTGGCCACTGAGAATGAACTAAGTATGCAGAAAACACACTTCTTTCCCATACTGTAGCAACAGTGCTTATAGCTCTTCCAAATGCTGCCAATTTGCACTGCCTTTGCTCTGGCTTTATGCTGTATATGTATATATATATATATATATA
>OMOV01088901.1:0-17204 GCA_900312565.1 Beryx splendens | reverse complement strand
TGTGTCGGAGTGGTCTATGGTGTTTTGTGGTGTGTGTGTTGCTGTGATGTGTGCTTTTTGGTGTGTGTGTGTGTGTGTGTGTGTGTGTGTGTGTGTGTGTGTGTGTGTGTGTGTGTGTGTGTGCGTGCGTGCCTGCGTACATGTGTGTGTGCGTGTGTGTGTGTGTATCCTGCAGGTGTGTGCAAGTCTGAGAGAGATGTGTGTAGTGTTTGCAGGGCCATTCCCAGCAGGTTTCTCTGAGAGAGAGGTGAGGCGGCTGTTTCGCTGCTGTGGACCAGTTCGGAAAATCAAAATGCTGAACACAGCCGTCAGGGTATGGGCCACCTAAATTCTTCTTCTTGATGTGATTCTTCTTGATGTGTTTTTTCACTTAATAGACTGCCATTTTTACCTTTTGACTATGGTAAACAATTGGATATCTATCAGATTATTGCACATTGGTGACAGTTACTGGTATTGTTTATTTTTTAAATGTGAGATTACCTTGAAAATCTTCTCTAAGGCCTCCATAAAGTGCCTACATGTTGTATTGTACCTTTGGTCTCTGTGAATCATCTCAGATTTTTGTTTTTTTGCTGATATTCCTAGAGGTCGCAGTAAGAGGAGAATATCTCTCTGGTCTAGGATGGACATAGACAAAAATAGGTCTACATAAATCATGTTTCCTCAGCCCCAGAGTTGCTGTCAAGCTCGAGTTGTTAAAGTGTTGGCTCTAGTTTTCCGCTCTCCTTGGATGGGCTGTGTTAATCTTCCCTGTCCTTTTTGACAATGCTTGCCCTCCAGATTCATGCAGAGGTAGAGTTTGAGCTGCTGGAGGGAGCTATGCTGGCTTTAAAGACACTAAATGGACTTCATGTGCATGGACAGCACATCAAGGTATGCATCCCTCTTTCCTCTCTCTTTCTTTCTATCACCAATTCCCTTTATCTTACTGTGAGGGTATGAACAAAACTTGTTACATCTCCAATATGTATGTATGTGTGTGTATGCTTGTGTGTATAATTTCTAGGTCCAGAGGCCTGTTTCTGAGTCAACGCTGGACCTGGATCTGACTCTTGATGCTTTGATGAGGGACCCGCTCAATGCTAATCACCTCTATGCTGTCAGATTAAAGCCTAATAAGGCTAACCACATACACATCTCTACAAAGGCCAATGGACACACGTTGGATGCTAAATGTTCAGATGTCACCGCTATGAAAACGGCTAACGGCTTGCACCCAGCTAAAGTAAATGGGTCAAAAATCGATGCTTCCTATTCTGAGTTCACAGCTTCTGTCAGTGAGATCAAGTTAATTGCAGCAAAGCAGCGCGGTGCCTCTACTTCCCAACTCTCTGAGGAGAAGCTCAGAGAGACATTTAGTCGCTTCGGTATAGTGGAGAGAATCGTCCTGCCTGCCAAGCCCTTCAGACAACATGCCAGACATGCATGCATAAGTGAGTAAAAAGCATCATTATTGCGTGTTCTCTGTCTGTATGTGTGGGTACTCATGCCGGGTCTATGTTTCTCTCCATCCTGTGTGTTTCTGTGTGTCCGTTTGACAGAATTTGAGAGTTCAGAGGGCGTGCACGCAGCCCTCAGCTCTTCTGAGGAGCTCCGGAATGAGAAGTTCCTCATCTGTCCATCCCTGACTCCGCACCATTTGCATTCGTGGGTTGCTATGACAACCCCAGAGACGACTGTGGATTCTGAGGGGGAAGCAGCCGTAGAAGAGAAGGGGTGGAACCTCATGTGCACCAACCCTCAGGTAAGAAACCGGCTGTGTTCACTGCAGTTGGCTGTCATGATATTTCACTTCATTTGAAGCTGGTGGATTCCTGGAATTCAAACTCATGGAGATGTGCTAAAAATGGTCTACTTAAGTGAAACTTGAATAGAACTTCTACTGACTATAGTAGACAGAGTTATGTGATGTATAGAGCAGATGTGTGTGATGAAGATTCCCATACCTAATATGCGTAGGACCAGGAAACAGAGCTTGTGATGAGGAAGCTGGACGACCGCCTGGGGAAGCTGTTCAGATCCCTTCCGGACGGCACCCTGTCTGTGGTCGTGCTGCCTGGCCGCACCAGGTGAGGAGTGTGGCTGTGTGTCTGGAACAGTCTGTACTGCAGCGACACATTTCTGAACCATGTTTCCCTTTCCCCTCCACCTGTCACCCAGCTCGCATGGCCAGCCTCCTGGTTTGTGCTTCATGGAGGTCAAGCGAGTGTCTTCATGAGCCAGTGACCCTGCTCTCTCCTCTGCATGGACCAGCGTGGACGTTCACCAGCACATATCTGCCAGTCCGCTGATGCCTGATCATGTGTGGAAGGGGTGTGTCGTGTGGATCCAAGTGAAATCGCTGAAGCTCACAAAGTATGCACCTCAACTCCAATACCCCAGAGTTCGATCTTCACTGACAGAGCTTAATCCTGAAAGTACATTCTTACGGACTTTCATCAACATAATAATAATGTTAATGTTTTGAATTTTTCAAAACAGCATTTGAGTGCCCAGAGTCAAGAATTGTTCTGATTTTCAAGCAGGCTTTCCGCCGTAAATCCCCATGCAGGATTACGGGATAAACCCGTAGTGTAGCGTGGTCGCTGAACCTTTTCAGATGCTGTGTTTTTGAAATATATATTTACATTGTACAGTGTCATATCTATGCCCTTTGATATTGTGCCATTAAAACCTTTTTAATGCCAACCGTTTGTCATTTATCATGACTCTCATTGCAGTTAGCATAGAGTATCCAGCATTTCACTTTCACTACAAGGACTACTAGACAAAAAAAGTCAAAGCCAAATCATCATGGTATCTAATATACAGATGTGTACAAATGTGGGTGTTTTAGAGGAGACAGCTATTCTAAATGGTAGACTGGATATTCTTAAGGACCCCATGAACTCCCCAGAAAATGAGTTAACGTGGAAAAGCACTCTCACGAATTTCAGCATTAAAATGCTCTCTCTTTGCACGACAAGTCTCATTCTGCATTATTGAACGTTTACTACTGTCTTCCACAGAGAAAGGTGTTTGTCCCCCTGGTATGTTCTTGTTCAAAACCGATATGACTACGAAGTACAAGTGTCCACAAAACAATCTGCAATTTTCAATGGAGGATCTTGAGATTGTACAATGGGAGTGATAGATCTGTGAATTTATGTATGTTCACGAACAGTCTAACTGCCCTAGCTGTGTAACGTGAATCAAAAAGACTTAGTGATACTCTTAATGTATGAGTGGGATATGTACATTTCCCCCTTTAAAACAGAGAGGCATTTTGCACTGAATTCATACAGTCATGGGCTTCCAGGGCTGGGCTGACTAAGAACCCAGCTAGAACTGGAATGGTTTTTTTCCTCTGGTAATGTGCTACACAAACAGCAATGTTTATCCACTGCAAATGCTAAATAAATGGGAGTCACAGTTGCCAACTATTTGTTTCAGCATTAGAGTTTACTTACTAGAAACAGCACAATTATTAAGATGTGCAAAACATCCTTCAGTTCAACAGTTAGACTTGTGAACAGAAGAGACAGAAACAGACATACTAAGAAACATTCTTTAATTTTTTCCCTCTCCAAGGAAATATTTAGGGATTTTTTACATTTTTCCTTATACAAAAATGTATTCGTATTCTTAACGTTTATACATTTTGCATTAGAACATACTATGACATCGTTGCAGGTTGACACAGTTACAAAAACATTAACACAAAGACAAAAGGTAAAGAAAAACATTTCCGTACAAAATAAACACCATAAGCTCCTCTCATGAAGGGTCCAAAATGCCACCAATAATAAATATATTATCATTGATAAGCTTATATATTTGATAAAACTGGAGAATTTAACAGAACTCTTACACATTCTTTAAAAAAAAAGGAAAAAAAATGATTTGACTGCATTAAAATACTACACAACCCTGACATTGTAAACTACAGGACCAGTCAAGTGGTGTTTCAACTCTCACAAATTTATGAAATGGATTCACAGGCATACAAAGACTAGAGCAAATGTACAACTCCCTCACATGCACAAACTCGCATACAAATCACACTCACAAAATATAAGACTGAGTAGATGTGACAGGGTAGTTAAAATTGGTGAGCGATCGCTGTGGTGGCAGATTCCAGTCTGAACACATAAGAGAATACAAACAATGTGAAAAACAATGTGAAAATGTATAGGATTTAATTTCTCTAATTCAGTGGTGCGTGTTGACCTAGAAGAGTTGCCTGCTCCTCTGTTACAAGCTAAGAAAATGGCAGCTGTCGTTATGGCTTGTGTTCTCTCTTTCAATAGTCCAGTCAAGTTAATTGGCTGGTAGCCGCGGGAATGGTTTCCACGGTTGTCGAGTGAACGAATGAATTTGGGGCATGCACCAGTCCTACTGATGTACGACCCTAAAGGAGATCAAGTAGATAATGGGGGCAGTAGCCCAGTATGGGACAGGGCCTCGGTGGCCCTCTCCGCTCTTCACCTCTCGCTACCAGACTTCAGGGACATCAAACAGGGATGCTGCAGATTCAGCTCCTACGAGAGGTGGAGATGTGTAAAGAAGGGAACAAGCACCAAATTTCCATGACCTTGATACACAAGTGGATCATGCTTATTAAATGGTACATTAATGCAGAACACCTAATGAGCCATCAGCCTGACAAACAAACACACCTTCAGGCTTCCTTTTCTTGTTCTTTCGACCTTTCCGTCCCTGGACAGTCGGGGCTTGTTGCCAGTTGACCGCTCCATCAGCATCGCTGGCTGGACCTGTGTCCTCAGGACCTTCCTCTTCTTGGACTGGACTTAACCCTGCTGAATCTGATGTGGATCTGCAGGGCAGAGCAACCATATTATGTCACAGAGAGCAAACGAGAACATGTAGGGTAACGATGACCGAGTCAATGGTCATTGTATAAACAATCAAAGTTTGTGTGAGCATGTGCAAACAGTGTACAATGTGCCTTTAACTTACTGTGTCTTTAGCCATCCTTCTGATGTCTTGCTGTCAACAACTCCTGCATACGTTTGTCCACTTGTATCTAGGAAGACCAATGACAAACTGGTGCATGAGAGCCTACAGTGATTATACCTCACTGCATAATATATTATATTGGCCTACAATCACGTGGCAATTTTCAGCAAGGGGGAACAGATTTTTCTTGTAACGTTTTCCCCCCAGTCCAGACATACAGTATTTGAGCAGTCTCTGGCTGGAATCCCAGCAGGATCCCAGCTGGTGGTTTGGATGCCTGTACTGACTTATCAAACATGAAATCGCACATCACACCAATTACCCAGCCCTGGTTCACTTAGCAAATCTCCTCAGTTGTGGTTATTTATTATTCACACCACTGCTTGCCCTCTCCCTCGGGGTGCACTGCAGCTCCACCAACTACTTTCCTGGGGGAAACCTTGTGTTGCTACCACACTACATGCATGCCTGCACCCACCATCGGTTTTGATCTTCTTGCTGCCGGTGCCATCTGAGTATGCGTAGTGATTCCAGCCATCTGTAATTACAGCCTCTCCGCTCCTGTGCTCCGACTGAATGGGACTGATGCTGCGCTTCCCCAAAGTCCTGCAACAAAACATAGGCCATACAAAAATCCACATCAGTATACAAGAGAGAGTGGATACTGGCAGAAAGTCCAAGGCAAGAGGTAAATGCAGAAGGAGTGTTGCAAATGTGTATACATCTGGTATCGCTGCGTAAGTGTGCACCTGGTATAACCATATCCTGTAGCTCCAGTGGTGGAGGAGGTGTAGTGAGGTTTAACCCAGCTGTCCTCTCCCCAGGAGTGGGTAGCCTGGCCAAGCCTCTCCCTCTCCTGCTGCTTGCCCTGGATGTACTCTGCATACGTCTGGATCCTGTAGCTCTCCGCATAGCGGCTGGTGTTCATAGCTGTGTGACAAGTGGAAGGAGTCGATTCCGCTGCATCAGTGTTTGTGCAGATGAATTAAGTCTAGTCTGTGCTTGGCTATGGTGTGGGACTCACCTATCTGCACCTGGTCCGTCTGACTTAAGGAGACGAAGGCTGATGTGTCGTCTATCCATGAAACCTGGATATTACCTTGGTACATAAATCCAAGCAGAGGTAACACAGGGAGAGAGTGAGTGATACATTATTTGTCATACCCAAGTGTGTGCAGAATAAACATGCAAATTTATGCCTTACCAAAGGCACTGAAGAGCTGGTAGAGGTCGCTGGTCTTCCATTCTTTTGGGAAGGTGACGTACAGAACATGGTCTCTTTTGGGTTGCACTGCAGACGAGAAGGACGGGAAAAAACGCAAAGAGGAAATTCAATGGAATGAAGGAGAGGTGGAGAAATGGCACTAAGAGTTTTGATTAAAGTACAGCAAAATTTCAAACCATATAGTCCATGCAACCGTCCTGACATGGAGGCATGCTGTACACCATTATTTTACTCACAGTCTGGTCCAGTGATGTTGAGGTAGGGAATATCTATAATCCTCATCAGGAAGAGCCTGGAGAGCAGAAAAGAAATACGAAGGACAATTCGTCAAGACTTTTTATCAGTTAATTAGAAGGAGCTGAAAGTAAGACCAATGAAAATGAAGTGCATCTCTTACTTGTTGAAGAAAGGCTCGATTAGTTTAGAGCGAGCCGGGATGTGGGCTTTGGGTGGAGTCAAGAATGAGCCTGAAAAGACAGAATGTCGAGCAGACAAAGTTACACAATCTCCATTTAAAGAACAGCATTCCTTATCTGCAGACAGGAACAGAGTGTGTGTGTGTGTGTTTGTGTGTTACCCAGGTAGTTGGCCATGGAGATGAAACAGAGGCCAGTGATGTAGGCGTCGTACCCCGCCTCGTGGAGCTGCTCCTGGGCCGTGTCATAACTGGGGAACCCTTCTGCCGTCTCTGAGGGGAAGAGAAGCGAGGAGAAAAGGAGCGTGAGTGGGACTGTGGCGGGTGAGAGCGGTTCAGGCAAGCACTCGTGTATTTTCCTCACCAACTTTAGGTGACTTGAAGGGGCTGTCCTTCAGCTGTTTCTCCAGCTCTGCCAGAGAGGTGTTGGTGATCAGCTCCTAGAATGTCAATCAACAATAAGTAAACAACATATAACTCTTGCCAATGTGTCCCACCTGCTCATTCACTCAAGAGTTGTGTACTCTTGAACGAAACCAAATTTCTGATTCAGTGCATGTGCATATTGACCAAAAAACACAACAATGAACCGTGCAATAACAAAGCCCCATGTCAGAGGTCAGGACTGTCAGACAGCACAATGATCACTAAAATAAAACAGTCAATTACAAATCACTCACGTCCAAATCTACAGTTTTCCCATTGCCTACCTTGCCTCACTAATAATCACACTATTGCAGATGTTTGCCATTTGGTTTGGTTGTGTGTTTTTCAGGTCCGTCAGAAGACAGATGGACTCTGCGTTCGTTGTGATGGATGAACCTTTTTGTTTAAAACAATTGAGAATTCTCTTCATGATCTGAAATGGTTTTACATTCTTCTGTGCTGACTGACGGCAAATCATAATCTAACAAAGAGGATGGAAACGGAGTTGCCAATATAGCTTACCGCTTTACCTAGTGTAGTATATTATATATGTTTATCCAGCTGATACAGCACAAAGACACATTCTAGCCACATTAACAACATTAATATCAACAGGCAACAAATTTCAATAGACATTAATTAGTGTGTGGAGCAGTTTTCTGGCCAAAATATTGCTGCCACTGAATAAGCCGTTGGGTGCCACCAACTAAACATGTGGTGGCCCAGCTGGTCAGAGCCCTGAAATGGGATCATTTACCTTAAAAGGCTGAGTGGAGGCCATCAACTTTGTGTCCAGAAGTCTGAGAGGAAAAGAATACAAGGGCTTAGAAGAAAGGATTGAAGAAGAAAAGGAGTGGACGGCAGAGAAAAAGAATCCAAGAAACATTTTGCATATTATAAAGATTGTTACCTTGGGAAGACACACATTGTGACCTCTTTGAAGTCTTGAAGATCCTAGAGAGAAACACATCGGCAAAAACAGAACAAATGAAAACGCATGAATTAAGACTGAAACGTTGAAACTTGGTTCAAAAATCTCCATCTAGTGTCTGTACCTCTGGCAGGGGGCAGTAGAACTGGTGGATGGTGTGCATGACATCCAGCAGCATGTTGTGGCCAACCACCAGTTTACCCTGTGTGTTGGTGAAACAGAAATGGGGTTGACGTCAGATTCACCAAAGCCCACAGTATTATAAAACGAGCAGAGCACCCTGGATTAGCAACAGAAAGATACCACAGCAGTGAAGAAATGTCCGAGATTGAATGCAGTGCAACACAACCAGTTGATGCCGTGATGTTGTGAGTATTAGAGCTCAGGTAAGTTATTTGCCATTTCACAATGGCAGTTTATCAATTATAACTTCCCTGATTATATTTACTGTAATTCGTTTCACTACCGATAACAATGTCAAGGCTCGTTTTCCTAGTGGTAACTAAAGAAAGTTGAGGATGACTCACAGATTTAGAGATGGCGTGGATGACCCTGGAGAACCCTACAGCATCGTTCAGCTCCTCCTATTGGGGGTGGGGTACAAAAATGTGACAGATATTGTCGGAATAAAACGCATTCTTGAGCTCCTTAGTAAAAATGCCACAGGCACAAAAGAAAGACTACAAAATGGCTTCATTTTCTTGCATCTAATAGACTTGTTGGATGAATAGGACAATGACAAAGTCGGAAACATTTGGACGGGATAGCTGCCCAAACTCACCTGCTCCCTCTCCAGTTTCTGCTGTTCTCTCCTCTTCCTCTCCTCCTCATCTACTTTACTGATCTGGATATATCGCTCCTTCTGCACACAGAATTAACATCCATATTCTGCTGTGGAACAAATCAAAGGAAATATTGGCTAAAATAAAGCATACTCTTACCTTTTCCGTTTCCATGGTTTCCACATGAAGCCCCTTGGGAAACCTGTGGCAGCAGGACAAACATTAACCTCCTACAAACCAACATGAGGACAATGACAGTAGCAATAATAATGTTTAGTGACACTCACTTCCAGTTCAGTGTCTGGTATATCAGCTTTCTCTGAAACCTGGAACGGAAGTATGAATATGAGTGGAGATAAAAAATATGAAACTTATGTGGTAAATAGTAAACATGTTATGTAGGTAAGGCCTTTGAGAGGAGGCACTCGGCTTGATTACCCAGTACATGGCTCCAATTCCACCGTCTTCTCAGAGTTGGTGAACAGGGCCTCCACCTTTTCTCTGTCGAGGGAAAATAGGGCAGAACTGATCAAAATAGAGGGACAGACACTTAAACAAAAATGTGCTAAACTAGTGCTTACTTGAGCTTTGGGGCTAATTAATCGGAATATTTAACCTGGGAAATATTCCATCGTATTTTGCATTGCAGGGTGAAGGTTAAACCAATATGCAATCATCACTTTGCTTAGAAGGTAGCGGTACATGGCAAGAGATTTTCCACCAAGATTTATCATAAAAAAACAAACATCATTATCTGCTCGCCCCATGTCAGTCGAAACTCCCCATAGTTCCATCTCAGCCTTCTCCCAAACTACTCGAGTGAACAAAATCCTGTGGAAGCCGTTGGGAATTTTAAGTGTACCAAAGGAAATTAGTGTGATACACTAGGAAGTGTCCTTTCTATCCAATGAACTCCTGGGGCCCGACCCCATCAATTAACTGAGATGGTGACAAAGTTCCTACATCTTCACTGACCCGTACAGAGATGAAGTGAACTTTCCTCTCACCACTTAAGGGTCTATTACCATCTGGATATTGCTGGCAACATGGTAAGTAGATGGATGCCCCTTATTGTTCTGGATCATTGATTATCTCTGCAGCAGGCCACAGTTTGTGCACCTCCAGAGACCATGTGTCCAGTGTGGCAGTGAGCAACACAGGGGCTCCCCAGTGTGCTGTACTGTTCCCTCTCTTATTCACCCTCTACACCTCAGACTGCAGATACAGGACGCGTACGGGGGGCCCCAGGTGAGAACATTGTGTGGTACCAGCAGAATCACCGACAGCTAAATGTCAGTTAGATAAAGGAGCTGGTGGACTTCTGACGTGCCAAGGAGGCTCTATCTTCCGTCTCCATTAAGGGAGTGAATGTGGAAATAGTACAGCACTACGCATGCCAAGTACCTCGAAGTCTCGCTTGGCCAGACCTTTCTTCACAGTGCTCTGCCAGCGCAGGTGGCAGAACCCATTATCATTGTGTGATACGGGGGAAAAGACACACTGGGTCGTTTGTATTTTGTGAAAATGGATAAACAAGTGCCAGAAAAAGAAAAAAAAAAAACCTCCATGAGAGAAAGTTATAGATGCATGTTGTCTATGTGTCTGAGAGTTTAAAAGATAAAAACACAACAAACTCTATTTGATAATTGGTGTCTCTAAATGAAAGCCTGACTACACTTTGGCTCTAGAGGAGCTGCCTGGACCAATAAGACCAACAATGTTTTTCTAGCCATATGTGACTCTTGTAGAACGTTGTTATCCCGGTATCACAGAAGCTAGGATGAAATGGAGGGGATCTTTACATTGGTTAAGTTCATGCCCCTGGCAAAAATTAAAGTGCTAACATAACCCCGACAAGCTGTGGCTAGCTTGCTAAAGTGGCTTAGTTTTTGTTGCTAACAACAAACGGGGATGAAAAGAGCAGCACACAGGAAGCGGAAAAGGAGGAGCATTCTGTCCGAAACTGCTGTAGGCCTTATCCCAATGGCCAACGTCCTGTACACCAGACTAAGACTATATGGACCACCAGTTGGAATGGACCATCAAGAGTCCCTCTACAAAAAAGGGACAAAGCAGGCTGTTCTCCCTGTACTGCATGAGACGCACCTTCAGCAACTGGCACACATCTCCACCATGACCCAAGGAGTGTCATGCCATGTGAAAGAAAACTTCACTGCATCTTTGGACTACATGTAAGGACATGGTAGAAATAAGTAATCCATTTGCAACACTTACACCACTCGGTTGATGAAGTCTTTATGTTCTTCGGGTACATGTGCAGACCCTTTGGAGGAGGATGGGGAGATGTAGGATGGTGTCCCTGCTCCATTAGCCTGTTGGTTCCTCCTCTCCTCCGTCTGCTCCCTCAGCTGTGCTTCCTCGTCCTGATTTAGGTATGGGATTCCTTCGGAAACCAGAGGGAAAGGAAAATTCAAACCACACTCCAACAGTCAACTGAGCTTCTACGAAGGACCACTTCCACAAAGGAGGGTTTGAGTAAAGTGCAGGTGCTCTAGAACCAACTAGTCCAACACAGGACCCTGCTCACGGTTTGACAGTTTTCCTTGCCCAACACAAGAACAAATGGCGCATGTCAAATGTGCAGCTTCACTGTGATTCAGCGTTCTACTCACCATGACAGAATACCTTGTTGAAGTCAAACCCCTGACTGGCCAGGAAGTCAATACTGGAACTCTGAAATGACAAGGATGACCCATCACTTTCAAGACTCTTCTCAGACAACAATCAAATTATCTTTTCACAGCTGTCACAGCAATTACAGCAACCGTCATTCTCAAACCATCTTACAATTTTCCTGTTATTCAGACAGAAGCAATGCAGTGACATGGAGGGGCCGCAGACTTACTTGACAGATGAACTTGATGTCTGGGGAAGTCCTGTTGAACGGTTTGGGGAATATATAAAAATTAAAAGACTTCATGATGTACCTGCAGAGACGGGATTACAAGAAACAGAAAATGAAGGTATTAGTTGCTTGGCAGCTTATTACTAAAACGTGTGCTTGCATGCACTAACACATAAACAGACAGAAGTCAAATGGATGTTGGAACACCAATATTATAAGTCTACATTTAATTTTTTTTTTGCATATGCTAAAATATGCTAAAGTGATTTATTTCTATTTTTATTTACCTATAAAGTAAAATAATGGTTAAAGACTTGATCCATTTTAAAGTAAAGTTTGAGTGAATGATACAAGGGAATGTGTTCAACATAAACACTAAAGTCAGCAGACAGCAGATACTGTACTTGTGATTTGTCCACAAACACCAATATCTGATACAAAAACGCTGTATTTGTGGAGCCTAACACACTCACACGTGTACGTCTATCCTCATAAGTACCATTGGCCAGAATCAGTACATTCATTCCCTATCCCCTGACCCAAAGTCCTAACCCTAAAGTAGCATCTTGAAGTGAGGACCGGCCAGAACGCCCTCACTCTGCAGGTTTACAACTCAAATTACTTCTCAAAGATAGAAGTGCAGGACCGCACAGAGGTTTCATCCCCACTCACCTTGACGCTGTCTGGTCATACGTGAACGTGCATAACCCAAACTGGAACAGCAGAAAGTCCATGGAATGCTGCCGGAGAGAGAGAGAGAGGAGTGAAACAGACACGCAGTAACACGGACAGGTGCAAAGTGGTGGAGAATTGAGGAGGCAGAAAGGGATGCATCAATGTGTGCAGGCGCACAATCAATAGAGCTAACCTTTTTTAGCTTCGTGTATCGTTCCTCCGGTGTATCCAGGCCATTGGTTAGTGCACTGACATTAGGACCATCGCTTATCCCTGCATTTACACATTGCACATCAGTTAAGCGTAAATAAGCGTGGCTTTCATCGCTTCCCTGTTACAAATTCAGGCGCTAAACTCTTAATAACCTTACCTGAAAATTCTCCATCGATGGCAAGGAAATCGGCCTCCTCTATCGCGCTGTACACAGTTTTTAAACACTCTTTATAATCTGTGAAGAGAAAAGTGCATTATCAGAAGCGTGATGAGACAAGCATGCTGGCCAGCGAAGGAACGTTAGCAATCCCAGTCGTAGTCCCCTAGTTACGTTAACGCTGCTGCTAGCTAGCTAAAAGCACATTCACTAACATTATCTGACATGAATGGAGATTTTGGCCGTTTTAAGTCTGTATTGTGTCGCTGCTGCATTGTACATTTTCCACAAACTGCATAGCAAACTAAAAAATGCCTTGCGTAAAGTCTAGCTACTTACTTTTCCGTGTCACTTCCATCCCTGCACAATGACTGAATACAACTGACAGCTAACGCTAGCTAGCCTATTTCAATTGGCTTTTAACCCTTTTACAAACACTTCCGGTGCTGAGCGTGCGCCTCTGACGTTACCGCATGCGATATCTTTTTTCCTCGGATGGCGAAGGCATGACCCGCCCTACTCTGCCTCTGATTGGCTCACCCTAACCCTAACCTTAACCAATCATCACTCCTCATGCCTAAACCTAACCAACCCAACCAACCAAGACAACGAGTACTAGCCAATCAGAGACAGAGTAGGGCGGGTCATGCCAGAGCCGTCCAAAGAAAAAAATACTTACCGCACATGTGCTGTGTTCAGGGTCTACCGAGAAAATAACCGCCTTCAGGATTTACCCAATATGTACCAATGTCCCTCACTCCCATAATCACAGTATTGTTTTAGCTCATGTAGAGTGCATCCTTGCATGCCATATTTCATAATCTGATCTCTACTTTTATTGTGAAAGGTCCAAAATCCAAAACAAAATATGATTAAAATTGGGATTTACTATTTTCATTTAGGAGCTCTATCAAATGCAGCAAGTCCCATAAATCAACTGTGATTCTACTTTTCCTTATAGGCTATAGATGACATTAAGTGTTCATTTTGTTAAAAAAGCAATCACCAACAGTCATATTTTACACCAGTGTTTCCCAACCACGTGTAGACTTTGTTGTGGCTTGTTCAAAAATTTATTTTTGACATAATAATGGTTGGCAACAGAAAGTGTCTCAGAGTTGGTGTGGGAGGTTGAGAACTAACAACTCGATAGTTTAGCTGACCTCCATGCACAGTGTTGTCTCTGGAACAAACACCTTATATAGGGAGTCTCCTTCTCAGGAGTGGTTCAGGGTGAGAGGCACTGCTGCGTGTGTGGGCGATATTCACAACTTCCCAGCTGGCTGTGGCGCAGTTGGAGTTTCTCCCAGTGGAAGAGAGGGTCACGGTCACCTCAGTGTGTCGACTTTATGGAGATGAAAACTCTGACTGTTGTTTGCATGTATGCACCTTACAGCAGTGGGGAATATCTCACATTGGCAATGACTGAGGAAAATGTAGGGGAGTGGGAGGAATGGCCTTCCTGCTCTGAACCCAAGCAGTGCATTTTTTCACTTCTGTGCTAACCCTTGAGTGTCCACAACAAGCACCATGTTTGAACATGAGGAGGCTTTTAAGTGTACTTACAAGAGCACCTTGGGTCGAAGGTTGATGATTGACTAGTTTTTTCATCAGACCCGAAGCCACATGTTCTGGAACGTGGATGAAGAGATGGACTGCACTGCCGACTGCCAACAGTTTTCTGACAGACTGTAGGAGGGGAAGGCGGGACATTACTGTTCTCAGGAGGGGCAGAGTAATGCTGAGCTCCACTGGATATTGTCAGAAGGTGGAGGGAACACTTTGAGGAACTCCCAAACTCGACAGACATTCCCTCTGACCAGGAGGCAATGTTGAAAGATTCTGGAGAATCTGAGAAAGGAACCAGGGGTTTCAGATCTGACCTGAAAAGCTGAAGGATCTGCATATCATTAGGTTGGTTGACATGTCTCTTCAATATCTGGTGGGTTTCAGGAACAGCGCCTTCTGACTGACGGTCAAGCCTTAGATTCAGGAGGAACAATGCAGATTCCATCCTGCTTGAGCCATCATGGGAGTTTGCTCATCCTATCTGTGTTATTTAGAAATGCCTATGACCATGCTCCCCAAGCTATCCTGTGGAAGTTGCTGCAGGAGTATGGAGTACTGAGACCACTGCTGCAAGTCCTTCAGTCCTTATACAGTCAGAGCATTGTTTGCATTCTTGCCTTAAGTCAAGCTCACTGAAAGTGGCCGTTGGAAGCAGAGGATATGCCTTGTCGCCTCCTCTGTTTGTGATATTCATGGAGGTGCAGCTGAGGTCTATAGAGCATCCAATGCCATGACATTAGGGTGGCATCTCTCCTATTTGCAGATGATGTCATTCTTTTTAACTTCATCAAACTGTTATCCCCGATGTGCGTGGGAGCAGTTTGCTAATGTGTGTAACGTAGCTGTGGAAAAAAAAATCTCAAACCAGCTGACCTAGGAGCGCTTTGGGACCCCCAGGGGGAGCTGGAGAGAGTTGCTGGGGAAAAGGACACTGAGCTGCTCTGCTTACCACCACGGCCCTGACTGGGGGTAAATGGATGGATAGTGATGACAATTCAAGGAGCTTTTTAGCCAATTTAGGAGGACGTTAGCCAATTCAACAGTAAATCATGTTATTTTGTTTAATTCCTGGCTGGTTCAGGATGTTTATTGTGTAGCTGGAACAGAAGAGCAGAAATATAAAAGAAATTTCAATCATTTCATGTACAAAAATTATTTTTTTGTTCAACATTAATTTAATGGAAAATTACTTCTTTGACCTAGATAACCTGATGAAGGTCTCTGTACTGAAATGGTGTAAAATCTTAAAATAAAATGTTAATTGTATGTGAAATGGACAGTGTGTAGGATTTTCCTTGAAAGAAAATGCTTTTCCTACAAAGCAGGCATTTGCAGTAAATGGCCTCTTTCTTTGAGTGTAAGTCTGAAGATTTGTGGGCCAGCAAAACGGCCTTCGCAGTAAGGGGCATCAGCAGTTTGTCTTCTGTGTGTCTCCATAGTATATACTGTACCTGAGTGATATACAGATTAAATCACGATAAGCAAGCATTGATTGACTGCATGTGAGACAGAAACCTTGAATCACTGAGAGCAAAGGAGGATTTCTTTCTTTTACAAGAGAACAAGAGAAACAAGAGAAAGGCTTCGACTTTTATGTGTGCTGTGTATCCTCTGATGTGTTGTAAAATCAGCTGAATGGTAAATATTATTATACATTATTTTTTCCCAATATGAATTACAAGGTTTTATCAAGTCTTTGGATTCAACAAAGGATTTTACACATACAGAATAAATACGGTATATGGTGTCTCACTGAGCGAGTCAAATATTTAATTTTCTCTGCATACAAAGAAATGTGTAATGTCAAAATGTCGTGCTCAATTTGGAGCACTGACGGGGTACTTCTCCACACAGCATTAATTAGCAAATGTTTCTGTATGCCTTTGAACACAGTTTTATTAGTTTTGGGCGAAGATGGGAGACAGGCTTTACACTAGATTAGTTTAGTGTTTTTCAAAGTGATAAAGCAGAACTGAAGGAACAAAAAACAGAATAATAATGCAATGAAAACAAAAACAACTAATTACAAAATTGTGCAGTTGAGATAAACAAGCACCTGATTTGTGATAAGCTGCACCCAGAGTGGTGCAGGTTACCCTACTGAGGCTGTTATGACAAGTGGCAGCCTAAAGTCGGCCTGTACTTGTTTAGATTGTACAGTCACTGATAAAGATGTGCATGAATAGGTCTAATCAATGATCTGTTATTTAGGCCTATTCTTGACCGACAGTGTGCAACATCAGTTAATGTTATCAAAGTAACAGATTAATTTTGGTGTGGGCCATAACTGTTTTTGTAGTATCTTGGTGGGAAAATGTTTTAAATTGACCATGTCAAATAGCATCATGTTAACATCCTCTGCTTGCTGGGTTCAAGAGTCAAACTCTGTTTGACTTGTTTACCAACCCCAGGATTAAAATCTAGGACCCCGGCATGATAGTCCTCTGCCCTATCAAGACAGCTAAAGCACCAGTGTGCCTGCCTGAGAAACATATAGGTAAAGCATCTTTGTATTCCGCAGCTGTAACTGCGCAGTGGAGTCTTTGAAATCAACAGAGTGACTTATACTTGCTGCTGCTCACAGCTAAAAACCCCAAGTGGCTTGAAAAAGCCTCTCACTTCAAAACAAGCAAAAAACAAACAAATAAGATGACAAAATGACAAAGCCCAAAGTTAATTGGATAACAGAATGCAATATGATGCCAAATGGTTATATTATTACATTATATAGTATTATAACAAGTTACACAAAATGACAAGGGAACTAAAACAAATTTAATTTAAATAGCCTTGATAGAGGAAATACAGTAAAGTCATAGGGAAAGTGAGAGAGTGGGAGAGCGCATGTGTGTGTGTGTGTGTGTGCGTGCGTGCGTGCGTGCGTGCGTGCGTGCGTGCGTGCGTGCATGTGAGTGAGACAGTGATAAGGAGAAAGAGCGCGGGAGAACCTGCTGCATGACTCACACTCTTCTTGCCACAACAC
>OMOV01088899.1:0-10976 GCA_900312565.1 Beryx splendens | reverse complement strand
AGTGACAACATAGCAACAGAAAACAAAATAAAGAACACACTCCCACACACACACACACACACACACACACACACACACACACACCCACACATACACACACACACACAAACACACAGATGCACCGTGAAAGAATGTATGTTTTATCATAAATATTTTTTCTGTCCGTTAGATTGCGATATCGAGGAAACGGACGGTGCATGTGCGACCCCCTTCTCTGTGTGAGTTGGAGATTAGCTTGCAAGGAGTTAAACTGATCATGAGCCTGGAGGATGAATATGACACCCTCGACGAGGTGAGGACAAATGAATGCATGCAATCAATCAATCAATCAATGGATCAATCAGTCAATTATCCCTTTAGAATACCCACATTTTGGATTAATACTCTGCTTATGGCTTATTTCAGCTGGATGGAATATTGAAGCATAATATAGTGTGTGGGTACCTTCTTTTTCATTGTGCTGCCATGTATACAAGGCAGCTTTTTGGATGTATACTCCCTCCTTGCTGCCTTTCAGAAAATTTGCATCATACATGCACAGTTCAAAAGTGTACAGTCAGCACAATAAGACCATTTACCACAACACAACAGGGAAGGCATGAATACAATAATGGACTCCTTTGTCAAGCAGTCCTATGCTTGCAGTGTGGATGAAAAGGATAATTAGATGTAAGGAATGGGGTTTAACGTAAAGACTCGACTTGGGTGCAGCAGGCGGATCTGGCCATGAATACAGTCAGCTTCAGAATGTGAAGGCAGACTCCAATACAACTCTTCATCAATCTCTCTCTCTCTCTCCTTTTCTGTCTGCATCTCTAGTTTGACAGGTGTAGTCACTTCTTCCAGATGAAGAACATCTCGTTCTGTGGATGCCATCCGAGGAACAACTGGTAAACAAACGCACAGGTTTTCCTTGTCGCTGCTCTCCTGTGTGGAGTGTGTAGCGTCTGACGGGTTGCATCATATTGTTTTCTTCTCTCTGCAGCTACTTTGGCTTCATCACTAAGCACCCCATGCTGAACAGATTTGCCTGCCATGTGTTTGTATCCCAGGAGTCAATGCGACGTGTAGCAGAGTGTGTTGGGTGAGTCAGCAGTACAGTATATAATTTACTCTGTATAGATATACAAAGAGGCAGAGCAATAATTTTAAATCGTTGGTTTAAACACCTATTTTATGTTTTTGTTAGTCTGTCATACTGTTAGCCAAGTCAACTTTTACATACCTAACTTACACTGTCAACAAACTGTATAATGCTATGTGTTACAGCAATAATTTGAAATGCTAAAAGACTATAAAACATATCAGAAACAACAACAGCTAATTTCCTGTAGTCTAAAAATCCCCAAATCTCTATGACTTCCTATCCTAGTCTGCTGATCTGAAAGACCTGACCTAAGTGCATCTTCTCTACCAAGAACTTTCAAGTGCTGTATAGCTGGAGAAGAGAGCAATGAGAAAACAGACAGGATGGTGTTATAAAGTATTGAACCAGGTTCCTGCTGAGACGGTGTTTTGTTCCTGAATCTCATTTTGGGTCTGTGTGTGTGTGTGTGTGTGTGTGTGTGTGTGCGTGCGTGTGTCTCAGAGGTTAAATAATGATTGCAGACTCAGTCTTGTTAATCTTTGTCTGAATCAGGCATATTGGGTTTGAATAATTAAAAATGCTGATAGTTCACTGTCTCTGGATGGAGCGAGGACAGGGAGCGGAGCTTGAGATGGGCACAACAGTTCCATTCGTCAGCTGCTCATGCCCTTCTGTCTGTCTGTGGAATAGACATAATCCACATGACAAAGACAGAAGCTTTGAAATGGTTTTCCTTTGTTGAATCAAATGAGGATAATCCTCATTTGATTCAACAAAGAAAAACCATTCAGTGGCTGTGGTTCTGCATTTGAACTAGCATTGTTTACTATACGCTCTGTCCGTTTCCTCTAACCAGACTTCCCCTGAGAGACAGAGCATGCCTCTGCTAAATCTGTCATTACCAGAAGATTAGATGTGGATGGCTGTTTTCTTGTGTCTTATTTATTTATTTTTTGCTGTCTCTATTGTAATAGGAATTGTTTGGTCATAATCTTGTGTGTCTGTCTGTCTGCAGACGAGCCTTCCAGGAGTACTACCAGGAGCATCTGGAGTACGCCTGCCCCACCGAGGACATCTACCTGGAGTAAGAAGTGTTGCCATGACAACCACCTTCTCTCTCTTCACTCTCCTCCACAGCTTCTGTATGTTCATCAACTTTGCCACCAGAGGGCGCTGGCGGTGGGGGTCTTCTCTATTGTAAAATACCCTTGTGTATCCCTCTAAAACTGGGATCTTCATTTCATTTCAACAGTATGCTAGGCATTTGACTGATTTCATTCATCTATTTATGTTTGTTTATTTCCATCATCTCGATGGATCGATTGCCTGTTTCTTTTATCTTTTTCTATGATCTAAAACTAAGAGGCTGAACTCCTGTTAATTTAAGGGTTCCTCTTTTGAAACAGAAACAACAATATACCTACTACTGCTGTTTCACTTTTCAATGCATGGCTAGTAGGGTTAATGCACACAGACACACCAAGAAATACACACATCCAAGTGAATGGCAAGCAGCTCAACAATCTATAAGGAAATGGTGTAGAATTGATAAGTTGGCGGTTAGGGAACTGTAAATATGTATTTGTTCAATATTGACAAACTGCTAATTTGATTTCTACGGATAGTGACATTGGAGCAAAGTAGAGAGATTACAGTGAACTGTCCTTGGTCCGAGCTTACCCCTGTGTCGCGTACGAGACGTAGTGTGTGTTGTAAATACATGTATAGAAAGTAGAGACATACAGGCGCCTCATGCAAACTATGTAAGAAACACTCACAGCTAATAACAAGAGACGAGTGACGATGGAGATCTTGTTCTCAGTTTTAATGTGGGTATAAATGTCTGCGACAGAAGTAGCTGAAGGCATGGGAGATTTTAGAAAAGTCGTGGTGGAATGTAAGAATAATGGTCACCACTGGTACGGCCCATCATCTCACATCGACGACAGTAAGACAAATTTTTGCATTGGTTGAGAGTGGAAGTGGAGAAGTTTTTGAATCTCATCAGCCCCACAGATATTCTATTCAGCCTGTCCAAGTATGGCTCCACATGCTGAGCTGTGGACCGGTCAGTACCTCTGGACCATATGACTGCACCGTTTCCCTTTTGTCTGCTCCTCAAAGTCGCAGTGGCTGCTGAGCTTCACCGCAGGGAGCTTTGACGAGAAATCAATCAACTGTTAAGACTTGTAAATCACAGGTCACTGTATGCTTTGCTATGATCAGCGTGACTTTCAGGTTAAAGAAAGCAAAGGTCCTCTGAAAAGCCATATTATCACATCTGACTGTTCGACTCCTCTAGTTTTCACTGACGTCCTAGTCTCCATTTTCTTTTGACTTGGCGATTTCAATGAGGGAAAAAGGGATGACTGGGTTAACATGACAAAAAGCAGCAGCCATGTGTCAGTAATGTCTTAGGGCAGCGTGCCTACTGTACAATGATAGTGTCCCACTAATAATACTTTGGTATCAAAAAGGAATCAAACCCATAAAGGGGAGGTGGTTTTATAGTTGTGTAAAAGGCCTGGTTAGACTTTGATCTTATTTTTCAAGGATGATGCCTCAACAGGATAGGAGGGATGGCTACATGTTCCCACATGAATTTATTGTTCGGCCTGGTCAACGGTCACACATCATTTGCTTACATTATACAATAACCTCTTCTGGGGTTGTTTTAGCATACTATAACAGCTAACATGGGGGGAGGGAGGGGGTGGATTGAATGAGGATGCAGTCTAATACAACCAGTTGATGCCTGAAATGGCAGGCTCGGGCTTCCCTCCCCACCACGCCATCGTTCTTTTAAAACCCAGTTTCACATCTTGCTCTGCCGCTTCCAATCAGCAGTCCCAGAACGAACACCTCAGATTCTGCAGGATTTCAATGGTGAAAGTTCATCGACGGTTGATGTGGCGGGAGGGAGGTAGGGTGTTATCTACATGTGTATCGCTGTCAGTTAGATCATGTATATACAATAGTGAATCTAAAAGATAGTGCTGTGTCCTTTATGTTGAGTATGTTACTGAAATGAATATGTACATTAATTAAAAAGACAATTTAAAAAAAAGATCACAACCCGACAAAACCCCTGAAAGAAAAGAAAAAAACGTGTAAACTTTTGTGATCTGCAATAATTTTGAGTGTCTTACGTTTCCACACAAGGTGTTATCTCAGCATCTGTCACACAGGTGGCATTTTGAGTTCTTACCAACTCCATAACACTCCACAGACAGGCTTCAGCAGCACATTTAGGGCACATTTGTGAGATGTGACATCATTAGTGTGTGACACACCCACCAGAGTACTGACCAATTTGCTGTTAGAGCTGAATAGTGACTGAGTCGGCTGCCATACGGAAACTATTATTGCATCTTGCCAATTATAGTTATCGCCTTCGAGCTCCAACGGTGTGACCCATCTCTGATCTGTATCTATTTGCTTCTGATTGTTTTTCTATCTTGTTACAGCCTAGTTAAAACCCTTCTTTCCACATAGCTACACAAGCCAACCTCTGAGGATGATCTAGTCCTGTATAGCCGCTGAGACATACATTAACAGTTAAACCAAACTTTTGACTTTATTACATAAACAAGATTCTTCACCTGTATACCTAGAACAAATCAGTATGTGACAGAACAAACATATCCTATCTTGTATCTTTAAAAACAAGGACTTGTAAAATTCAAAAGAAAAACAAAGAAAAAATGACAAAAAAATCACTCTGCCTTGTCATGGGTTTGGTCTTATGAATAAAATATATGCTTGATGTCCAAAAACTGCATTTCTGTCTTTATTGTTTAGATCTGCTCTTTTTTTGTGATTGACACATTTCTAACAACATTTGTTCTCAGTATTAACATTTAGAAAAAGACATTTAAAATCACATAACCCCCTCTCTGAAGAAACAGTTAATTTGCAACATAGATTAATTTTCAGTATGAATATCATTTAATGCACAGCTGCCCACATACAATCTGATCTAGGACATAGCCATGCATCATCAAACACTTTCAAAAGCAGCCACAATATTTGTCACCACATTTAGTCCTTTCATTCTGTAATCTTTGTGCAAAATCAGTGCGGCGCCGCTTGCCTCTCCCACATCATCATTACCACCAGCAGGTGTGAGAATCTGCCTCATCAGCAGTGGCAGCAGCTGGGCTTGGGGCTGCACTGCGGGGTGCAGCAAGGCTCCAGTTTATGGTCCAACCCTTTTCCTATCTGGCTCTCTCCGAACACCATGGAGGCTTCAAACTGGTGCTTCACCTTCAGGATCCTGTCCAGCACGTCCTGCAGGTCGGGCCGGGTCACCAGCGGGAGAGGGTAGCGCTCAGAGGGATCGGCCTCCAGGTCGAAAATAAGCGGTGGGTCGTGGGCCTTGAGGACTGCGAATATATCGCAGTCTTTGTCCGCGGTAGTCCCACTGTGGGAAGCACCTAGTGCACAAATATGAAAAAGCAGGAGTCAAAACCACTTCACTTCTACGACTGTGTGACTGACCTCTGACATTTCGACAGACACAGTGTGCGTACCGCGGGTGTAGAAGTGGGCCTTGTACTTCTCTAGCCTGAGAGCAAACAGGCCGTACATTTCACTGGGATCTGCGGGGTAGAACATCATCGCCTTCCTCTTACTCTGCAGAACAAGAAATGAACATGAAAATAAATAAACGTGTATGATTGTAACGCAACTGTGACCTTTATTGAGTGTGAGGTATGATGCCTTTACCTGTCCATGGTTGACCAGGATCTCTGTCATATCCACCCCATCCAGCTGCACCTGGGGCAGTTTGGCTCCTGCCAGCCTTGCCATAGTGGGCAGGATATCTAGAGTGCTGGCCAGCTCATGGGTCACACCTAAAGAGATGCATGCAGCAACAATAGGCCCTTTTCACATTCTGTTTCTCAATGCTTCTGCGTTGAGAAGCCGGTGCATTACGACTTCCTGTTGCCAGCTATGGCCTTCACTAAATTGCTCCACAACCTGCCCAAAATTTTTAATTTGTTAAATGATATATCTAGTGCTAGCAACCATTACAATTTTGTTTTTGTTGGAATGGTTTGTCAGTAAGTTGCAAAAAAAAAAACTTGCCACAGGCAGTTGTAAGGCATCGGTTTAGCTGTTACCATGACAATGTGAAAAGGGCCTATTACAGAAGAGTGAAGGCCAGTTGATAAATTGATGCACTACGACCTGTTTTTTGATTGTGACAAACAGATAACTTGGTTTCTAATAAGGTGTACTGAGTTCTGGGCTCATATCATGCTACAAAGAATAGGAGTACAGATTTAGATTCTCTGGTGGGGGTCACCTCATAATTTGAAGTAAACTACAAATTAAGAGGCAAACTGCTCTCAGATCAGGTTTCTTAAAA
This sequence comes from Beryx splendens, assembly GCA_900312565.1. NCBI lineage: Eukaryota > Metazoa > Chordata > Actinopteri > Beryciformes > Berycidae > Beryx > Beryx splendens. Next base: position 4,515 of record OMOV01088899.1, on the reverse strand, counting down.
CACTTAACGCACACCAACTGTGGTCTGTGTTGAAAGCCCAGATTTACTGCAACAACAACAACACATTATTTTAGGTTTGGGAGCGTCAACTGATATTTCCAGGCTAAACACGCTGTAGATGAATGAGATGTCCTGTCCTGACCTGGCCTAATGGTCCCAGGCCAGAAGGCGATGGCCGGCTCTCTCATGCCCCCCTCATAGGTGGTGCTCTTCCCACACTTCAGAGGCCCAGAATTACCTCCACGGGACATACGCATCAGCTCAGGTCTAGGACATGGAGGAATAACAAGCCATTTGATAAAAGGGCAATAAATGCCATATTGCAATAGCATGTATTACCCTCTACTAATATGGGCCATAAATCCCATATTACTAGAGGGCAAAGATAAAACACGACTTGACCTTTGAATAGAAGATAAACAGAGATAGCATATCACAACTACTGAGGAGGCAGATTAAAATGTCAACACATTTAAGAATTAAGATGTTAATTATGTAAACATGAATATATGTGCAAGTCTTTTCGGTAAAACCCACACACTCATGCACTAATATTGACTCCTCTCAATCTATAGTTGCCATGAACAGATACAACTGTACATGACACCAATCAGTGAAAAGAAAACAGAAGAAAAACAGAGGCAAAACCAACCCATTGTCAGCGGTGAAGAAAACAAGTGTGTTGTTGATCACTCCTGTCTGCTCCAGGGTGGCCAGCAGGTTTCCCACAGTGGTGTCGAACTCCAGCAGAGCGTCTCCAAAACGCCCTCTCAGAGACCGCCCAGCCGCCCCGGGACCCGCATACTGGGGGTAGTGGGTGTGCTGGAGGGATTTAAAGGTGCATTAAGTATGTATTATGTATGTACTGTCCCATAGCACAAAATCACCATATATCTGAAGGGCTCTGATAAGGTTGTTGCTAAAGGTTGTTGCTTCGCCAGGTGATGAGATTTCTGGCTTTCAGAGACTCTCTTTACAGCCTGTACTCTCAGTTTTGGAAACAAACCCCCGTCTCTTCGCACTTTCAACTGCTCAAGATGGAGGACGGTGGTATGAGGAAATGAGTGGTGTTGCAACATATTTTGTTCTCGAGCCAAAAAAGCACGACAAACCAGTATTATTTTGCACTGTGACATACAGTATTACCTCTTCACTACACATTTCTGATCTTTGCTCTAATTAGCCAGATAACTTGTTCTATTATGAAAATGTGACATATATATTTCTGTCAGTTACAGGCTGCTGTGAGCTGTGCCAGACACTTGTTGATGTTGCTGAATGCCTCGGTTGCTGATAGATTGGTAAAGGTTTGATAAAAGTCCTTAAGTAAGCTACATAATGCCCCTTTAAAACATCAGTTGACTGACGGATTGAACAATTGGCCAAATACACCGCCATCTACAACATATTTGGACTGTCTGCTCTTTGCAAGCAATAGAATGACCAGCAGGGGATTATGATCCCGCATTGATTCTACAGGAAAAAGTGGGTGCAACTCAATATTAGGAAAGAGGTCCTATGTTTTATAATGTCAGTGTAAGTGTGTGCCATCTCAGCCTGTGTCTGTTGCTTACATGGGAGGGATAGTAGAGGAAGAAGGGTTGTTTTTTCTTGGCTGACATGGTGATGAAATTGGTCGCAAAGTCGCTGTAAGCCCTCTCCAGATCCAGGAAGTTGACTGGTTGCTGCTTGATGACGTCATTGTGCATTAGGGGGACGGTTACGCCGCCAACGTCGCATAACCCAAAACACTTCACATCTGGAGGGAAACAAGTCAGGTTCCGACAGGGGCCCTGCGAGGGGAGGAAGGGACAAATTAAAATAGTAACTCGCAAGTAACTATTATGTGGGTGATAATTTCACACAAAAGTCAAAAACTAAACTAGAATCAACTGATGCATTCACTTCCAAAACACTACATATATTCATAGCGCAAAAAAAGACATTACCTGAAGGTCATTATCTTTTATCAACAAGAGGCCTTCAGTTAACCTACTATCCTTTAACAAGTATTGCTATTGTTTTGTTTTGTTGTCAGCATAGTAGGTGGAAAACGAAAGTAGACTGACCATGTCGTGGGAGTAGGGGATCCCTAGGTATTGGTCAAACCCCTGATTGGTTGGCAGGTACATCCCATTAGCCCCTAATCCCAGGTGCCACTTCCCCATAGCAGCAGTGGCATAGCCCATCGGCTTCAACACCTCGGCAATGGTGGTCTCATTGAGGGGAAGCCCCCCTATAGAGCCGGGGTACAACACTCCTGGGTAGATCCCCGAGCGGGTCTGGTAGCGCCCGGTCAGCAAACCCGCCCTGAAAGGCCACCATAACAACACAACATGGCGGTGCGTTAAGTGAAATAAACAGTGGTCATGTTCATAAGGACAGATAGCAAGACATTCCTCACCATGTGTGTGTGTACCATGTGTGTATAGAGGGTTAGGTTTTCATTTTATGGTTAACAGAAACTGAGCAGAATTTGGATGATGTGCTTGAAAAATTAATAATCTGCATAAACTCAAAAATTACTGAACGAGTATTCTTTGAATTCCACCATGGGGGCCTGCTAATTAAGGACAAAAAACAGCATGCAGAATGTGCAGAGGAGAGAATTAAAATTTTGCTCTACTTCTCTATCACTTTCTTGCCCTCTCTCTGTTTCCCCAGCACACACACACACACGCACGCACGCACGCACGCACGCAACTAGAATTTCCCTACAGGGCTTAGTGTGTGTCTGTGGTACTCAGCTGTGAGTTTGTAATAACTTTATCGTACTTTATGTTTTTCTCCCAATGGTATCACACTAGGCCTAACAGGGGAATTTTACAGTATTCCTCCAAGATTTATTGGCAACACTTTAATGGTCGTTCCAGTTAATTAACCTGTGTGTTAACCTATGGAAAAGCACAACAATAGTGCTAAACAGTATTACTTCCCAGTACATAATGTACTTGCAACAGTGTAACAGTCTGGAATCAGGCCGTTGGAAAGAAAAGTGTATTGCAGGATGCTTCTCACACGGCTCTAAACAGTAATTTTCAGCCAGACACTAACTACCGAGTGTACCTGGACGGGCTGCAGACAGGACTGGTGCAGTAGAAGTCTGTGAAGCGGAGTCCTCCGGACGCCAGGCGGTCCAGGTTGGGAGTGAGTGAACTGGGGTGCCCATAACACCCCAAGTCGCCGAAACCCAGGTCGTCCGCAAAAAGGAGGACGAAATTCGGCGGAGCAGCTAAGCAGCTGCAAAAAAGGAAAAGGTGTAAAAAGGCGAGGAGGGTATGATCCATTTTGCGTTGCCTTTCATTTGAGCTGGGACACGGAGTGGGCAGGCGTAGGCTACTTCCCTGAAGAGGCACCAAAACACAAAGTCACGTGCTCGCTTCTTCTTCTGCTGCTTTTGAATTTATGGGCGGTTGGCAAACAGCTTTCGGGTGCATTACCGCCACCCACTGATCTGGAGTGTGGACTAAAGATCTATTCTCTCTAATATTTCTACCAAACAAAGAACTATAGTCAAAACAATAAACACAATAGTCTCACGTGCTCGCTCATGGAAGCTGCCGCATAATCATGACCGCTGGACAATGTAGTACAGCTGGTGGTGTTGCTCTGCATTTTGTAGCTTAAACTGAGAGTCAAGCAGTAAAACTGTTAATAATAGCCATATATATTTTAGCAGGCAATTCTCCTATAAAGTGCACTTGTTTTGGTATGCTAGAAAAAGATTGTTAAGTGATTTATCTTACAAAGTGACATACAAAGTTTGTTGTTGAGTAACAGTGAAGGCAGAGACTCAAAACTCAAGTCACAGCTGCCCAGTTGGACAGAGAAAACTTTAGACCAGATTTACAATATGCACTCCATCCTCTAACACCTCAGCTGCTATCGATATTATATTTATGAGACAGTGGGGAGACCGAGGCCTCTCCCATGTGGCGTTAGAGAGGCCATCCAGAAAGTCCTGGTGCATGGTGCAAAAAGTGTTTTTGCACCATGCCTCAATGCTGCTCTTTGTCTGCCTCTTGATGCCACAGCTGAAGCTGCTGCTCTGTGTGCCTGTGGCTGAGCTGCTGTCCTCTGTGGCGTCCTTGCACGGTCTCTGCCAGTGATTTGACCTGACACCCGGTCAATTATGTTAACAGGAGGAGAAATAGATCACTGGTGCAGTGCTGGAGGAGCCACCGGTTCGAGCAGAAATGGACATCACAGCTGATTTTGTAAAGTAAAGACTAGTCCAGTACTGGGCCTATTTATTTATTTATTCTCAGTGCCACGCTTCGATGGGGTGGAAAGGAAAGGACAGGAAAGGAGGGCACCACCCGCATTTAAATTAGTTGGCTTTGTGTGTGTGTATGTGTGTGTGTGTGTGTGTATGTGTCTGCTTGAGATCGGAAGAGCACACGTCTGAACTCCAGTCACACCCAACAATCTCGTATGCCGTCTTCTGCTTGACAAAAAAAAAAAAGTGTGAGCCACAGATGAGGTGACGCGCGCAGAGATGATTCGCGTGTTTCT
>OMOV01088898.1:0-11126 GCA_900312565.1 Beryx splendens | reverse complement strand
GCGGGGCGCCTGTTCGGAGGGGAGGGGAACGGGAGGGAATTTATGTGTCTCGTAAGTCTTGGCCAGGCAATCTTGGCATGGTTGCCTGCTGTGCTGTCCGTCATTCCTGCCTCCATTGACATTCAGACTGAGCAGCTGTGCCTCTTCATGTTTTTCAATTAGACATCACTTCAACCCACCCTGTTTGGAATTTAAAGGGCTCACTTTCCTTGTTTACACGCACTGGGAACACAGAGAATAAAAATCTGGGGTTTGAGGGACCCAAACTGTTCTGGAAATATACATGCATAGGGTTTTTTTTTCAGAGACTCACTGTAATTACAGACAACAACACGTGTGAAGGAGTTTATCTTGGTAACTCTTGTGCGGAGACATATTGAAAAACAGTGTAAAGTGGATGAAATGCCTGTATAATGAAACTAAAATAAACTACATTTTCTTGGTTATGGATATTAATATTAGAGGAGGGCAGCTCTTTGATGTTTGCCGGCCTGGTTATAAGGGCTACAAGGGAAGACACTGGTGGATCAAAAAGAAAGAATAGAAGCGATTGTTACAGGGATACACATGAAACACAGTTGAGTAATGATTGAAGATGCTCTTTGGTATCGACGGTTTCAGTGGAATCCAGCAGAACCCCGGCGCTCTTCACTTTTAAATCAAATGCCTTTGTTCATCACATATGTGTGTGTTGCTCATACTCCCTGACATGTTGACATGCTACTGAAATTTCAAACTTCAGATGTCAAATAGAACAATGCCAGGCATTTTATTTTAGAAGTGAAGAGTGCCTTGGTCCTCTGTTTTTGTGTGGCGAAGTCGGGAAGAAACACTCATTAGAAGCAGATCATCAGAAGCGGCTCCTCGTCTTGTCTCAACAGGTGTCCCCCCTCTAGGCCCTGAGCCCCCAGGGGTGGGACTCTTGACTAAATAACCCAAAAGGCTTGCATTTTCCCAATCACAACAGAGGTGTCATTTACACCCCCGTCACCGGGCGTGACCTGGCCCAGACTGAGCCCCGAGGAGACGCGCTATTGATCCGCACCGCCAAGAAAGCCAGCTGCCATTAAAGCCATGACAGTGGAACTGTACGGCATCGATCGGCAGAGCCGGGGCCCCACCGTATTATTTATAGAGGAGAGCTCCATCCACCACTCTCTTATGTCTGATAATTGATGGCAAGTGGGGCCTTGCTTCCTTCCCTGACCCCGACAAACTGAAAGTCAGATGGATTACATCTAACACAATTATGATTGATATTATCAGATTACGCTGTGCACGACAAGGCATGCTGGGACCAGCCAGGCCGAGGTATTCACTCTTTCTGGATGTCAAATGCCTGTCTAATTCCTCCAGTGGGAAGACGGTGTGTCTGTGGGGTGGGTGCATGTGGTTGTGTGTGTGTGTGTGTGTGTGTTTATGTGTATGTAAGTGAGTAAGAGGCCAGGGTGGGAGAGGGAAAGCTCCCACAGATAGCATGAGAAATATTTAGCAGCCTTTAAACTCAAGCCTCTGCCAGAATATCCAACAACTACTCATATCCATAAAACTAATACGATAGCATTCCCTAAACCCATGGTTACATCTTCTTTGAACTGCTCGTCTCCTGTGGAGTTTTCACCTCTGGTCTGAAGGCTCTGGCACCGCTACTCTTCCGAATCCTTGTGTAATGTGTGTAAACTCCAAGTTCCCAGCCACTCCAGTTATCACCCACTCCTCACAAGGTGTAAAAATGTATTGGCAGCTGACATTGCTTGACTCAAGTAAATTAATAGCTTCTGCTGGAGTCTAAGTTTGGTGCGATCCCTCACTGATTCCTTTCCACCGCATTTGTATGACTCCTGGACTGAGCAATTCACATTTTCTCCCAGCTCAGTCCGTTAACGTTGTTTTATGGTTTTGTGGTTTTCCTTTTCTTTTGGGAAAGCTGCTTATTTTGTCATGAGAGATAAAGTATATTTAATTAATGAGGTCAGGGAGTCTTCTTTCATCTGTAACACAATTTTCTAATGCTCCCTTCACAGGAATAAATATATTAAGGATTCTGCTATAATAATATTAGCTGGATGTTCAAGTGGAGTCGGGGACCTGTGAAGGTGCAGTGTGTTTCAGATGCAGAACATGAAGTTAAGAGTTAGTTTTGAAGGCTTATTTATAGTTTACAGTTAGTGTGTGTGTGTGTGTGTGTTATGTTTGCATGCATGTGTGTGTGTGAGCTTGTCCACGCTCACTGGCCTGTGTATGAAACCTCTATTGTAGACGAGGCAGGCCAAAAGTGGCACATTCAGAGAGTTACAGCAGTGTGCAGCACAGGCCCTTCCTGTCCCACCAATGACCAGCATACTGCTCTCAATCCATTTCTTTATGCGTTATTATTACGTGATTTACTTGCATTTTTGCTGTAATCCAGTTACTCAGGATGGCTATAATGCAATTTAGACATTGTTTATTATGCACTTAGAGAACATATCTCTCCTTGTCAAACATGCACTGCTTGCCCTTAAAGCCGCTCTTTATGTTTCAGAAGTTTCTGCGTTCTGTGGAGATCATCGTGATCGGGAATTGAATTAACGTGACAGCGGGGGCAGCTCCTTATGAGACTTAAATTGTAACGACAAGCCCTTTAAAATCCATTTTCCGCTCTGATTAGATTTAGTATCATCATCATCGCTTCACAGATATGTCTGTTCTTCATTCATATTTGAGGGAAAAAAAACATAAATCTCACAAATTGGTTCCTGTCTCTTCTTGTTAAAATGATGGAGATTTATGGCCGCGCCGCGCCACGAGGCCTCAGCGGCTGCCTTGTCCTTGCCTCTTTAGCTTCTTAAATAAACCAACAAGAAAGAAAAAAAAAATCATTCTCCAATAGTCACAAGCAATTACAGCAAATTAAATTAAATCTGCATCTGTCCCGTGTTAGATTTTTATGTCCAATTCATTAGCAAAACTAACACTCTTATTAGGTATGGAGAGTGGATGTGTTGCACAGTGCAGCTCTGACTGAGCGGCTGCCTGCTCAGAGCTTTGGTGGGAAACATGTTTAATGCTCTAATAAGCACTTTCAACAAGTCTTGGCCTCCCACGTATGGGCATATTGGTGTCAGTAAATGTGAGAACTGGCAGTGTGTGTGTGAGTGTGTGTGTGCATGTGTGTGTGATCTTGTATTTCTGTACTTACGAGGACCAAAGATGAGGAAAATCAGCCAAAGTAAGGAGACTTTGCTGGTCTTAGTTTAGGGTTAGGACTCTGGTTTAGGGCTAAAATTAGAATTAGGTTTCGGATAAATGGTTAAGGTTAGTGTAGGGTTAGGGTTAGGATTGTGTGTGTGTGTGTGTGTGTGTGACCTGGCAGTTTGTCTATGAGGCGGCAGGCAGTCCTGGCTTCCGTTAAAGGAGTGGAGGAGGTGAGGAGAGGAGGAAAGGAGGCGGTGAGGAGAGGAGGAGGCCAGGAAGGGAGGTCTGGCTGGCTGACTGGCCCGGTGGTCTGGCCTGCCGACAGGGCCAAGTGCATTTTAACACCTGGAGTCCTGGCCGGGCCCTCTCTGAGCACCGCAGCATAATGACTTGTTAAGGAGCTCAATAGGGGCAATTCACCTGATGAAAAAGAGGAAAGGAAAAAAACAAGTTGAGATATTGAGTGTCAGCCGAACACAAAAATGGCCCATTCAGAGCACGGCGAGGTAGTGTTACACCGCCGTTGGTCTATATCATATTAATTTAATGGCTTCTCTGCATTTGTGATATTTGATTTCATTTTTCGCTTCAGCAATGAGAGGAGGACTTATATGTATGGTCAACATATGGCACATATTAGATTACTCATATACTGTGTATTGTTTTGGCTGTATCATCTTTCTCATGCGGTAGGCTTCATGCAACATATGTTCGCTCCCATTTCTCACATCACATATGCTATTGAAGTCATGGGAGGCACCTGATACCAGCTATTATAGTGCTGTATTTCTGCATAAAAGACCACTAAGCTCTGCTGAACAAACAGGTTTCTCTTATCCTTATTTAACCGAGCACGTTGACGGAGAACACAGTCTTACTTACAGCAGCAGCAGCGGCCTGCATGGGGCAGTAGTTGCGGGGGGAAGGAGGGGTAAACACTTTCCTTGCCTCGGAGCTAACCTTGCCTTTACTACGATCGTCTAGCCACCAAGCAGCCTCCCTGGAGCCAGTAGGGGTGCAGTGCTCTGCTCAGTGGCACTTCAGTGGTAGCTGTTGAGGGAGGAGATCTTCCCAGCAGGCCCAGCGATTCAAAAACAAGACTCAAGGATCATATGCAGGATCTTGTGTATAGTAGAAAAGAGAAATGGTGAAAAACACAGTATGTCAAGCCAAATTAAGCACTTTTAACAAAATAAGTTAATCACAGTGCTTTGCAGTGTGAATCCAAAGCTTATAAGTGTGAGTTTATGCAGTGCATGTGCATACGCATATACGTTAAAAACATCTAAAACACATCTAAATTGCCCAAGTACATCTCATCTATGGAGCCAGACTGGCACAAAACCACCTTGATAAACAATTTATTTCTTTTTCTTAACCTTCTCTCATAATTGTCTTTTTTACTTGCTCTAATCTTCCTACCTTACCCATCCATATTTTCTTTTAAGACACAAACAAAAACTCATTTTCATAAACTTTCATTTAACTGATAACTTGTTCTGGCTCTCATTATGCTGTAGTAGCTGTTGGGAGTCCAATACGGTTTCTGACGTTTATGAGCCAGCAGTATCAGTTGTCTTTCTGGCTTCAGCTTGATGGTAATCACCGGTTGCTGAAATTGTTGTGTGGACCATCAAGACTGTCCAATATTGTTTATCATTATTTGTTATGATAATATTGCAGGTGCGTAGACTTGTTCTGCTCCTGCTGTACAAGTCTTCTCTTTATTTGAGCTGATTGTAAAGATGCTGAGATTTGTTCGTTCCTTTTATTTTACAAAATTTGAAACTTTTGGAACTGTTAAAAAAAGTGATGCTATTTTATTATTGTTATAGTTGTTATTATTATTGTGATTATTATTATGGTGTTGCTCATAGTAATAGTAGCTTATCAGTATTTCTATTACTATTATATCTATTACTACTCTTCTTCCTACACTACCCTAACCTAACCCAACCATTAATATTTAAAAGCCAGTGAAGTCCTTGCTGCTGCATGCAGCTGCCTCCCTCAGTGTGATAAAGCAGTGGCAGAGAAGCACTGGGATAACGCTTAGCTACGATCAGAGAAGTGACATCAGCCTGGACACCACTGGACACCACTAGCCTCCTGTTTTTTCCTCTTACGAAGCGTAACAGCGGTTTCTGTCCCTCGTGGTGTCCGGTCTTTGTAGCTCTCCTCAGGACAAGGAAATCCATGGTGAAGGCGAACTGTGGCGCTCCAGCAGAAAGTGATGACCGCAGAGAGTGGAGAAAACCCTTTTAAATTAGTGCAATAATGTCATCGTCGGTCAGTTTGAGCTGCTGCGGGATTTCGCACCAGTAGAAAAAACAAATTATCTACAAAAAAGGAAAAAGGAAACGCACCTTCATTATAATTATAGATTTTTTCATAATACTGGCAGATTGTTGAATTCAATTCATGCTTGTTTTCATACAGTTTTAGTGAGAAATAACAATCTCGCTATGAGATAATTTTCTTTCACAGCAACTTTTGTGTGTCATACTGAACGCATCATCAATTGTCTCATGTCTCTGCCTTCATCTAAATTGTATTATACAGTCAAAACGCAGTACAATACATCTTCAGCACGGCTATTGTGGCAAGTAATTGAACATATCAGTTCACAGAAGCTAATAAGGTCTAGTTTTGTAATGTAGGAGGCGTACGTTGACAAACGGATTGCATTTACTTCTTCCTGCCTCGCTTATTATCAGTAACTTGTAATATAAATATGCAAATCTCCTGCTTGAACTTTACAATCCTCCGTTGAGGCTATTCATCTCTTTTAAAGTGTTCATTTGCATTTGGAGAGCCCCCATGCATCAAGCCGTGTCATTTTGAAAGCAAATATTAATCAATTTTGCATCGTGGATTGCCCCGAAGCAGTGCGTAATACATGATACTGTGCTGTTTCTTTGTGCGCGGGGGATGGATGTGCGCAGACGCTTCACTCAAACTTCTGATGATAACTCAGAACAGGCCGCACCGTTCAGATGATTCACTGTCACTGAGCGTTATCATATTAAATGCACCGATGCCCTGCCATGCCCCTTTGTCTTTAGCTTTATTTATCCAGGGAAGAGTTTGCATGCGCGGTCTTTTTCAGCACAGGCCTGCTTCACATTCACACAGTTAACACACAGTCACACCCGGGAGCTGCCCAGTGCCACCACAGTCTTCTACTGCTGGACACTGAGCAGCTGCCCAGTGCCTTGCTCAAGGGAACCGCAGGGATAGCCGTCGAGTGAGGAGACAGCGGTACTAATTCCCTTTCCCCAGATACAGCGCAGGTCCAGGGATTCAGCCCGGCAACCTTTCAGTCACAAGCCTGCTTCTCTCACCTTTAGCCTCCCGGCGTCCCTGCTCAAGCCTCCTATTATGAACTGAGAAGAGAAGAGAATCAATTTCCCAGCTTGTCCTGGAATTCACTGGGAAACGCTCCATATATATATATGCTTTCCAAATCTGTTGATTTCATATGACCTTTTTCATGGATATAATGATTACAAATAATCTCCAGAGCCAGCTGGCCTGACAACAATTTACTGGCAGTGACAAATGTGCTCAGTGACGTTGAATCATCCATATCTACACAGCTATGACTGGCATTGCCTATCGGGTTCCTAATACCTACCGAGCCGTTCGTGAGAGTCTGTGAAAGCAGGCTGAAGTTTGCCTGAGTCATGCAAACTGGTCTGTTTCAGCTGACATGGTCTGTTAATGTTAACACCAGTGAGAACTCATTAACCTCATTCCACTGGGCGGCAGCGTGACTATTCAGTTTCACAGGAAGCCGCATCAATTTCACTTGAGTGTAATGTACGGCCATAATAATGCGATTTCCTCTGCTTAAGCTCGTAGCCCCATGTAATTTGCTTTCCAGCATCATAATGTTGCACTAATGAGCTTCCACTGTTGTGTCATGTTTTCATATGGCGGGCGCTCCAAATATCATCTGGTGGTGATGGTGAAACACTGCCCTTGGCCTTATAAGCTGAGATGGATTCAATTCATGTATGTCCATCTGCTTGTTTGCCCTGAGCTCCTCTCTTCATGTGTAAATAGGGAAAACCCTGATTCAGTGTTGGTTCTCCCCTGTTAAGATCAGAGCTATACCACAAAGATTTAAAAAATATAGCAATAATAATTAAGAGGCTGTTAGTTTCTGTGATCATTAGTATGATAGTGATCCAACCAGCTACCCACAAACCTCAGTAAAGAATGTCCCTAAGGGCATTATGGCTTTTATACAGGTGTATTGTCTGAAAAATTTCCTTCAAAGTAGTATACAAACTGTATATAAGAGTACAATGCAGGGGAAAACAAGAAAAATCGCTTACTATATTTCTCGTTACAATAAGAGTTGGCATAGCAACCAATGGCAATCATCAGCTCAGTTGGAATGCATCTTTGACCAATCAGATTGCTCGTCTGAAAATACCTGCTGTATAATTAGATTTTCTGATTGTGTGTAAATGCAGCTATAGCCTATTCAGGCCTGTGTAGCACCACATGAGGCCTGACCGCAGGTTTCTGAGAGCCGTGTAGATTGACAGGCTGGAGCAAGAATCCTGATAAAGCCGAGCAAGCAACCAAATAAAAATGGAGCATACAGCAAGTACAGAGGCCTGCCCCCATTTCCCTAAGGGCTGCCTCCTACTCAATAGCGTCAGACACCGCAGACAAACGATGATAAAGTGATCCTCTCATGACTTTGACAGGCACGACAGACAGCAGCAGGGCCGGCCCACGCAATAACGCCAGTCAGCCCGGCTCTCGCTCCAGCCACGCCGCCCAGACACGTGTTTCCTCTGTGGCACCGCAATCAAACCAAACACCTCCGCTTGCTCACGATCATGTCATTCATTACCAACAGCTTGTTAATAAATAAGAGCATATTGCTGCTGTCCGATCTGAAGCGTTTGTCTTCCAAAATATTTTTATTTTTGAGGATTTGAGGAAAAACAGCCCTATTTTGAGATTGACAAGCACGCATTTTTACAATGTTATCATCGGTTTTGACTGGATTTCATGCGCAAAAGGGTCATGAAATTTGTTCTTCATATTAGGAAGCATGAAAATCTTCAGCTCAAGTAAAAACATGAAAATCTGAAATGGGATTTCTTTGAAACTTTGGCATTAAAATGATAATCAGTTGCATCTAGAGAGCTACAATGCAAGGTGTGGTGTTAATTTGAAAGCAGAAAATTTGTGAAGTGCAGATTGCCCCCATGTTGTGCCTGATATTGACATGATACTGTGTTTTTTCCTAATAACAATGGTTCCCAAACGTTTACCTCAAGGCCCTACCACCTCACTCCTGACAAAATCTGCATCTCCTCCCCATAATGCAGTTGGGACATTATCTGTGCAACAAATACACATCTAATTTAAACCAGTTTGTTAGTGAACAATTTGCTGTAGTTATTCTTATGAATATGTTTCTTGGTTTCTCTCTAATATGACTCTTCTGCCACAAATTCTCAGACACCTTGCGCCCCAATGCGAGTTATTGACACCGATAGGGTTACGTTATTTTCTAGATCACAAATGGTTTTCGTTGAAGCATCGACATCAAAATGATGACTGACCCCTCCTGCCTTTTAAAGTGTTCGCTTGCACCTGGATAGACTCCATGGATATCCTGCCATCTCATTTTGAAAGTAAATACTAACTGCTCAAGACAGAAATATGTATCTCCAAAAACGCTCAGGAATGAAGAAATGCTAATATTCTCAGTGACACCTGCATATTTTTGAAATACAACAGGGTTTTAACAGGCTTCAAGGGACCAAGGGTCATGGAACTCATACACACATAAACTGTGTAAATATAACATGTAACTGACTTTGGACACTTTCAAGTCAAGTAAGGAAAAAGATGTGTGTGTTGCCGCTGCATTGATATCGTGATAGGATCAGGACATCCCGTTCAGAAATTAGCAAAAGGCTTGTGAAATGTACATTAAGATTTTGATGGACTCATCATGTTTTAGATTAGAATAATGGAATGCAATACTGCATATGGTAGAGACCATATGCAGTATTGCATCCCATTATTCTAATCTATAAATCTATGATGTATACAATTTAGTCTGTAAAGCTTTGTTATGATTACGGGAACTTTACAGGAACTTTTCTCCATTTGTCTTCCATCCTTAAATCATTTTGCTTGGCTGTGTAGCCGACAACGCAAGCCAAACCCTGAGCTGCTGACTGTAGAATTTACTTTTTTAGGTATTCTTGAGATTGGAATAAACCATTTATGTAAATGAAAAAAGTGTTTGTGGTCTGCCCCTGTATGGGTCCAATCACAGCCTTGCTTGCTTGGTTCGCCCGGTGATTTTTAAGCACCTGAAAGGACAATATTTGATTTGAAGAAGCTCAGAAAATGCGACAAGGCCGCCAGGAGAGTGGCAGAGCAGAAAGGTCAAGCATGTAATATCAAGGAGACGGCACTCTTGCCTCCAGCGAACAATAGCCTCCGGGAGCAGAAGGCACCCCGTCCTTTCAACATGAGCCATCCATTTCTCTGTTAATTATAGTCATATCGCCGTATTGAAGTCTACCCTTCCTTAACATATTCTTTGTTTTGAGTCCTTTTCTCTCAGGTAATGGAATGTCAGCTCGGTGTGATTCCCGCGTGTCGCAGAGTGTTGATCAAAGTGACCTTTGTCCCCCTCTGCTCTTGCAAATCAATACACACAGTCAACAGCACCTGACAGAGGCAGGCACAACATATAATAAATGACAATTCACCGTCACAATGGCAAGAGCATATCTGACAACTGCTGCTCATGGCAGTCATTTTCACGCGATGCCAAGCTGTTATGTTCGAAGTGGGATTCATTTGCCGGGACTGTCTCGCACAGATGCTGATATTACAAGGCTGACTTGTAAGCACCTCATCCCCCAGTCATACGTTCCTGCCGAAGCTGTCCCGGCCAAGTGCTGACAGAGGCAGCGGTATTACAGTTGTATCTTTTTATTGTTGTTGTCTTTCAAAGGGAGCTTATATTGAAACCAATTTTCCTCTTAAGGGAGCAAATTGTTCACAGAAAATTGTAACTGCCATCGCTCGGAGATGATTGGCAGCATGTTTGGTGTTGGCAGCCAGGAATGGAAGGATTTCATATGCGGAGGGGAGAGGAAGAAAAAAAGGCGCAGTGCATATTAAAAGATGTGTTGTGAAAAACGAGTGTGAAATTTCACACGCTCCGGATGATGAAAATGGCTGCTGTTTTTCCCGGGGAGGAAAAGTGGAAATCTGATGCATATTTGTTGGTGTGCAAAGAGGTTGAGGCAGTGTGTGCTGCGGGGCTGGGAGTTGTCTTTCTCATTGTGTAGACTCCGCCGTGCCGTCGGAACCACTGAGACTGGCCATTTCTCTCCCATGTTTTGCAGCTTTGTAAGGATCAAGAGGATTTGTTTCTGTTGGCGGCCTGCCAGTCACCTGAAACAGAAAAGCCAACTAAGGGAAAGGCACCTCTAAGGTTCAGAAATGCCCTAGCCAACTACAGCCTGATGCCAAATGTCAAATGTTGAAGTGTAACCGCTTTAGTTGGGTCAAAAAATAAATATCTCTACTTGTTACTTTTTATATCCTCATTCTTACCCTACTCCTGGTGGATGGTGCTGCCTGTCTGATTTATGGTGGCATAGCCTGATGTCCTCTGTGGTCACCATTTGCGGGTTACATAATTTTTCTGACATCCGAATTGGGCTTCTGTATGAATGCTTGGATTATGGCACATATGGTTTGTAACATCACATGTGTGTTGATAAATGTTTCTAGTTGTAAAAGCACTAGTACCAGTAGTAGTTGTAGTATTGTTTTTAGCTGTAAGTATGACTGTATTGTCAATTCATAGCGCTTTTTCAGGGTTCAGTCAGTCTCACTGTAGTTGTTTCGGCTCCATCGCTCAGTGTCTTCTGCCCTCAGCTCTC
>OMOV01088897.1:0-36656 GCA_900312565.1 Beryx splendens | reverse complement strand
TTTTCCTGCTATCCTACTGCCTCCTGTTGTCTTTATTATTCTCCCTTTATGTCTATCTGTTTCTCTCTCTCTCTCTCTCTCTCTCTCTCTCTCTCTCTCTCTCTCTCTCTCTCTCTCTCTCTCTCTCTCTCTCTCTCTCTCTCTCCCCCTCTCTCTCCGGCTCAAATTCTCATTCAATTTCCTTTCCCATTTTTCCCTTGGCTTTAGTGGCTGTGATGTGTTTGTTTTCAGGTTCAAGGGAATTTTCTTTGTTCTTTGAGAGAGGGTTGGATGGGGTGTGGAGGGAAGTTTATTTTGGATGGGCTGAGGGGTCAATGCCTGAGTGTTTGGACAGTGCAAGTGGGTGGTTCAGTGTAACAAGACAGCCAATTTTAGCAGCGCTGAGGTTATTGTCAAATTTCCGCTTTGGCTGCATGCTTGCGCTACTGTTTCTGTCATCCTCTCTGGCTCGCTCATTCGATCTCTCCAAGCTGGTGAAGGCATTTACAGCAAACCAAAGTGACAGCTCACTTCAGCTCTAATCATATTACACTGACCACACAAGGTTGCTCTCAGCTATGAGCAATTTTCTCTTTGCATCTGTCTGTTTCTTGTTTTCTCCATTCCCGCCTCGCTCTTTCTTCCTCTGTCACTGCTCAATGGAAGGAAACCAATCCATGACTCACTGACTTACTCATTCATTAACATGTATGCCAGCCATTTCTGAGAAATGTAATGAAAGGAATTATAAAATAGTCAAGTTCCCTTGTATGAATTAAAAGCTATAAACGTAACAGGAATTGATCTTTTATTTTGATCATTTGCTTAAATGGGACTAAGTAACAATTTGATCATTGTTATAATACTTTTCAGTGCTGAGTCAATGATTTTCCAATGGCCATTTGTCCTAACAGAATGGAATACAGGGGTTGAAAATTTTTATCTGAGGGAAAGTAGTGGAAGAGACTTTAACCCTTTTCCCTATCCTCTGGGAAATCCTCCTGTCAGGGGTCAAGAACAGCACAATTGATTCTGGGAGAGCTTTTGAGATTAAAGGATAGGCCTAATTCCTGATCTTTTTTTTTTCCAGTGTCATATTAAGATGGTAAGATTCTGTGGCCAGACAGTAGCCCAACGAACAGGTGGAACTGGAATGCATGGTTTTGTTTCGCTGGTATTATCTCTTCACAAGAATGTACAAAATCTACTGCTTATGATCAATTTAATTAAGTAACCTTTATTTAGGATTAGGGCTGACACACACACATGCACACACACAAGGCACGTACTTTTAGCACCCTCTGTGAACAAGGGCACAAGCAAAGAAATTATTACAAAAGAATCACTGTTCATTTGGCTAAATTAATGTTCTAAAGCGTCAAAGTCAATTTAAAGTGTTGAATTTGTTTTTTAAGTTATTCCATTTGTACAAAGCATAATTTGCATAAAGCATCATTCAAGCATTTCTACGTTTTTCCTCTTAGATCCATTTCAATCCAAGCAGAACTGAGACTGCGCATAAGCCTAAACTCGAAATCTATAGCCTATGGTAGTCTCTGGCTTTGTAAATGAATAGGAGGCCATGCTGCTCTCATCTTGCAGTCAATCAGGAGACAGCGATGGATGTGTCCTGTGTCTTAAGTGGACATAAATCCTAAAGGCCACTGAGATGTTTTATCATGGTTGAATAAAACTGATTAAACAACACTTTGTTTTCTGCCAAATCAGGATAATTTAAACATGTCACGGTCGCCCCTGTCTTATTCAATAGTGGAGAGAAAATTTTGCAGTTATTTGCATGGCTATTATCTGAAAGGTAGCATGAATGCCAATATCACCTGGATCATCAACTGAATTTGGGAGAATGAAAACCAACTTAACATTACAAGATTACAACCACAATAAGAGGAGTTATCCCACAAAACCCTCTCATCTGCGATGTCAATTTTCTTTTCAGATGCCAATCTGCGCCGAGCAAGTGTGTACAGGCTCCATCATGATGCCCAGCCGCAAACCAGATGAAGTCAGAACCAAAGAGGAGCTTCTCCCACTGGCCACTGACTTCATAGACCAGTACTACACTTCCATCAAAAGGCAAGCACAGCCTGCTCTAGTGAAGCTGCACCCTGAAATACAATTGGAGTTTTAGCTCAATCAACAACAATGGGCGGAGCCAAAGAACCACAGTTTTTTGGTTAAGCAAATTAGACTGAAGCACAGTGAAAAAGGCAAGAAGTAAGAGAGGAGAAAGCTAATATTATCAAGCCTAGTACTCTTGCAACGACACAGTCTAGTTCTACTATGTTATCTAAATTAACCAATTAGCCTAGCTCACCTCCCATGTTGTTCAGAAGCCATACTAGCCTATGCTATGCTGCATAGCTGTAGGCTAGTACGGTCATGAATGAACTGAAAGAAAAAAGTTATTGCCATTCATATTTTTCATGTTCTGTATATTTTGACCAGAGTTGCTTCTTTGCAGAGTTGAAGTTTGCCTGGTAGTGTGTGCTCTAACTCTGAAAAACTGTGATTCTAATCCAAAATGATCATTTCTGCCTCCAGAGAAGCTCTATGTCTGAGAAATGTTTGTGTAATTACATATACCTGTCCACCCTGAGTTTGTTAGTACAGTAATGGGTGTTTCTTATTCTACCAAACACTTTTTTTTTGCATTCTCCCTTCCAACTGAGCAAGATATTTTATAGATGACAGTTGTAACAAACCCAGTCGTGGACCTACAGTACACTGGGGATCCGTACAAACAAGCAAAGTAAATACCTCATCTACTGTATTTCCATGCCCTCTTATTCTCCTGCACCCTGTGTGACGGTCCTGGCTCCAGGAACGGCTCCAAGGCCCATGTGGACAGGCTGGAGGAAGTGACCAAGGAGATCGAGGCGTCAGGAACGTACCAGCTGAAAGACACCGAACTGATTTACGGAGCCAAGCACGCCTGGAGAAACGCCGCCCGTTGTGTAGGGAGGATCCAATGGTCCAAATTACAGGTGATATATACCTAAAGTCATGGTGCAGTTAAACCCGACCTTGTTGTATCGTTTGCACACTGCCTTTGTCTGTTTGACAGGACAGTGGGGAAGATTACAGTATGAGATGGACTCTGAGGAAAGTAATCCTAAATGTCATGGAACTAGAAAGTTCTACCAACACGTCAATGTTGTATAACATCCAAGTATAGATGAGAACATACAGTATAGTGTCATATAAAGAGGCTGACCATTGGTTCAATCAGTTGTTTCTAAATGGTTGATGCTGCTATAACCAGTGGTGTTACAACCACAGAGTTCCACTGAGTTCTCACACTTTTCTCTGTAAGCCAACATGACAGCCCCAGTGACAACTTCCACATTTGTTTTCCAGGTTTTTGATGCGAGAGACTGCACAACATCTCACGGAATGTACAACTACATCTGTAACCACATCAAGTACGCCACCAACAAGGGGAACCTGAGGTGAAAACACGCTGCTCAACCCGTTACCCAAGTGTCTTCCTTTTGGTCGTCTGCTTTTCCCGCTTGCTCAACTTTCCTTGTTCCATCCGCTACATTTGTTCCCATCCCCATCTGTCGCTCCGTGCATCTCATTACCTCTCTCCGTCTCTTACTACCCTGATGTGACCCACTGTCCATCTGTCAATGCGTGCTCCGTCTCTTAGCGCTATCTCTGACACTGTCTGCTGCCTGTCTATGTGTCAATGTCTCGGCACCCATCATCGGCCTGTTGGTGAGGTGGCAGACCTTGCTAACAAGCAGTCATTTGTCAGACCTGTTCAGTGCTCACTCGCACTCTGCCAAGTCCTAATCACATGTGACACCTCATATTTACTTCTTGGATGATGGATGGCTTCTGACTCATTACTACACTTAGACCGGGCTGTGGAAAGACAACTCAGATACATATGTTGGACCCAGCACAGCATCCTGGCTCTGGCTCTTTTAGTCTGGGCTGCTTCAACAGAACCAAACATGAAAGATTTTCACATAAAGGGCGTCATTCCAAAACGATATACTGTATATTGATTTTGGAAACATTTTGCTTACTGAAAATCAGTCAATATTTCATAAACAAAGACGATTCTGTTCTCAGTGTATAACTATTTTGCATGGAAAGGTCTTACTAAGACTAGGAGTTTTTCCCCAAACAGTGGATATCTCGTTTTGGGATGATGCTCTTACATGAAAGTGATGTAGGCTAATTCATACATTATAAAACAGGTCTATGACAAAATGGATTCAAGATTTGTCCTTTGCAATATATTTTAAAAGTCTGTTAGTACAGAATTATGCACAGTCTGTACCCCCCATCAATTTTACCACGTCCACCAGTTTTCCCGAGCCAAGCTGAGAGATTGTTTCTGGAGATGTGGACTGCGGTGCCAGCACCACTGGCCCAGATTCACACCAGCTGCTCTCTGTCCTCTGTGATTTACAACCAGCTTAAGAGAATTAACACTTTTGCCCGGTCATGGCATTAAATCACCATAGGGTTCAGGAACAGACCAAAGGTGGCTAAGCGTTGGCCCTGCTATGGGTTCTTTCACATAACCACTTAGATTAAAAACGCCTTCAGGTTATGTGCATAACGCCTACCATCTCTAAGCAAGCTTTTTGATTCATGTATTAGTTATTCATATACACCATCTAATGCATTGCATTGCCACATAGCATCATGCTCCATATACAGTGTATGTGTAGAGATCAGCATGATAATACATTACTACAAGTACTACAAAGTTTAAGAATCTTATACAGAAAAATACATAGCTAGCAATAATCGCATACATATAAATGCTCTGGATTTAAATATTATTAATTAATATTAGATATTATCAACATGCTAATCCAGTGTATGTTTTTGTGCAGGTCGGCCATTACCATATTTCCTCAGAGGACAGATGGTGCACATGACTTCCGGGTGTGGAACAGTCAGCTGATTCGCTATGCAGGCTACAAACAGCCTGACGGACAGATCCTGGGAGACCCCGCCAACGTTGAATTCACTGAGGTATGCATAAGGGCCGGTATTTTAAAGTCAGCCACTATGCAACAAAATGAACTTTGAAAGAACAATTTTTGCTCAATTAACATGTTGGTTTTGGTCATTAGATCTGCATACAGCAGGGATGGAAGGCTCCAAAGGGACGTTTTGATGTCCTGCCCCTCCTGCTGCAAGCCAACGGAAACGACCCTGAACTGTTTGAGATCCCTGAAGACCTCATCTTGGAGGTGCCGATCACACACCCAAAGTGAGTTGGAGTGACTTACAGGACACACAATACAGGGTGCCTTCTCTGTCAAGCAATATACAGAATATATAGAAACAAGCACATGGGTGCCTGCACACAAAGCCATCCACCCACTCACACATCCCTCACATATCCTTCAGTAACACCTATTATACAATGGGTAGTTTTAAGCCAAGCAATCTGATTGGTTACAGACACATTCCAACTGTGCTGTTTATTCCCATAGCGAGCCATGTTCTATTAGTTGCTATGCCAACTTTTGTGGTAACCATGGGGCTCGTTAGCAATTTCCCCCTGTTTTTGTTCTTATGCATGTATGCATCTACTTTTGAGAAAACTTTAAGACAATACACTTGTATTGGAGACCATTGTATAAAATCTATAATGTCCTTGAGGACTTGGAACTGTAGCTGTCGCATCACCGTCATGTCCATAATCACAGGAAAGAATTGGGTATTGCTGCTATGCTCTCCATCTCTCCGACACACAGAGCATCACTACAAGCCACAGAGATCGTTCCAGCATCCCCTGACACACTGATCTCCTTGCCAAACTCCTCCAAAACTGGCATCTCTGCTCCTCACCCTGCATCAACTGGCCATCAGCTCTGGCAGCGGCTTGGCACAGGCCACGGCCACCGCCACCAACAGCGCCTCATCATTACATGGGCCAAGCCCAGCTCAGCAACAATAGCCAAAAGCAACGTTGTCAGTTCCCCTGAGGGACTGCATCACTGTGTGTTAGGAGGTAGATGGAGGTCCTGCCTAGAAGTCCAGCTTTGAAAAGCTGTCACAGGGTTTTGTTTTCTGTGTTAATGCTTGTTTTGGCTGCGCTCCTTTCACAGTATGGACCTCAGGGGTAAATTCATAAGCAATGCCCATACTCCTAAATAAGAGAGCAAATGATGCATAATTACATTGTTACATACAGCAAATATTGGACCCGGGTTTTAAAGTAACATTTGCCCTGACTTCAGATGGGAGCATGCTGAATTGAGCTGAAAGCTGAAATAGCTACAGCTCAGATTATCTTTAATTCCAGTGACTCCCTGATTCCTTGAGGTCTCTCAATAGTGAATTCATCCTATCCTTTTGTGTGCTCTGCCCAGGTATGAGGGGTTCAAGGATCTGAACCTGAAGTGGTACGGCCTCCCGGCAGTCTCCAACATGCTGCTGGAAGTTGGCGGATTGGAATTCACTGGCTGCCCCTTCAGTGGCTGGTACATGGGTACAGAGATTGGCGTGAGGGACTTCTGCGACAGCTCACGCTACAACGTTCTGGAGGTAGTGTATTATGCCAAAGGACCGAGCCGTGCTCCATTGGAAAGGGGGAATGAATCTGGGGCCCAGAGCATGCGCTATTTCACCAAAATGACCAAATCAAAATGCTATGTTATTCACAAACCATGTGCAATGTGTCATGATATTTATATAATATTTATTTATTAGTGAGGCTATGCAAATTGAGATTGCATGCAATTCACCAATACTTTGAAACTCCTACTCTCCCAAATTATTTTAGAACCTTTACAAAGTGCCGTAAAGACTTCTCAAATAGAGTTGAGCAATTCAGAATGGCTGCTGTCATTTCTGCTAGATGCAGGCATTGTCACCAGCAGTCAGGCAAGCCAGGCAGAGAGTTTTCCATCCAAGAATCTCAAATCAGATCAGAGAACGCTCCAATTATAAAGGGCGCTTTAGGGCAAAGGGTGCCAGCCTTGGTGAATTAGTTTTACAACTGAAGCATGCAATTTGCACTTGCATTTGTGATGAAAGGGGTTATTAATTTTTCATTAATGAATCTGGAGATTCATTAAGGTTAAAGAGAAGAATGAAATGCATACTGCCACAACAGCTGAAATGTACAATGTTCAAGTCTGAGTAAACAGTTTGAATTCAACTAATCCAAGCTAGAAAAAACGAAAAACATAAAAATCCCATTCACATGCCAGATGAAATTTGAGGTTGTCCCAGTCTTTTCCTCAATTGCCCTTATGTCAGTTTAACATTTGGCACCACTTTTCAGTTGTAAAATCTGTGTAACCAAAGCTCACAATATGTGGCAGAAGCATCTTCATCCATCACTTGACTGGTAATGTTCTCCAGGCAGCACGCACTCACCAATGTTACATCATCCTATCAGTGGCTGTATTTTGAATTGGATTTTCTCAAATCCGAGTCCAGTACTACAACACTGCCTAAGACTAATTTGAAACAGGAAACAATAGAGCCTTTCACCAATTATGGCTAGTTATCATCACTGTCATATCATCATGGCTGCACTAAACTAAACAAACGCTGTTGTCATGTTGTGGTTTCCTGTTGTACAGGAGGTAGCTAACATGATGGCCTTAGATACCAGGAAGACCTCCTCACTATGGAAGGACCAGGCACTGGTGGAGATCAACATCGCAGTTCTCTACAGTTTCCAGGTAGGTTCCTCTTTATCCATTGTCCACTTAAAATTCTAGCATGGGCAAGTCCTGTCTCCTTAT
The DNA here is from genome assembly GCA_900312565.1 of Beryx splendens. Classification (NCBI taxonomy): domain Eukaryota; kingdom Metazoa; phylum Chordata; class Actinopteri; order Beryciformes; family Berycidae; genus Beryx; species Beryx splendens. The sequence goes on along the minus strand of OMOV01088897.1, from coordinate 28,920 downwards.
TCTGAGACAACTATCAATCAGCACGAGACATTGAAGTAATAATAGGCAGCATTTAATTCTGATTGATATAACACAATACAGATTCAACCAAGACTCATGAAAGCTTTTACATTTGCTGTTCTAAACACCCAGTGTCAAGTATGTATTTTCTGGGGGAAACTCCCTCTGGCCTACAAGAAGTGATGATTTGTTTGGAACAAATAAAAGAACTACATAGTTAGCATGACCAGCTTTAGTCAGCATGGCTGAACAAAGAAAAGAGCGCCACCCAAAAAAGATGTCACACACTGTTTGATTGTGAAGTGACCACTTGGAAGTGCAGTGTAAGAACACCAGAGCAGTGACCACAGATCACCAAAAATGCACCAAAATAACAAAAAAACCTGAAGATCTTGCAGATGATAGCTTTAATGTTGATGTAACTAGTTAGCATAAAAGAGAATTCATAAATGACAAAGAAGTCCTAATTGTGCTATCCCTGTTCCCTGTCTCCAGTTGTCCAAAGTGACCATAGTAGATCACCACTCGGCCACAGAGTCCTTCATGAAACACATGGAGAATGAGTACCGGGTGCGAGGAGGCTGTCCTGGAGACTGGGTGTGGATTGTGCCTCCCATGTCGGGAAGTATCACGCCAGTTTTCCACCAAGAAATGCTCAACTACCGTCTCACCCCATCCTTTGAGTACCAGGTGAGGAGTAGCGGTCATGTTACCGGGAAATGTCAAGTTGATGTTAAATTGACTACTGGATTGGGATGAAGGTTTGTAATGTTTAAGTCGTGTAAGGGGTGTGTTTCTTATTCCCACGGATACCAACATGATGTCACATCAAGATATTTCTAGCGAGGCCAAAATGGAGTGGAACAATTTTCGGCACACGTAATTGATAAATATCAGGTTTTGGTGTCAGTCCCTCAGAATCAAAAGAGCAAGGGCCTCTTTCTAGATTCACCATTTTGACCAACATTTAACAATCATACAGGATGAAATCCATTGTAGAAGAGCCAAGGATACCAATTTCTCCACCGACAGTATCCTCAATAGGCCATAATGCAATGCAGCCACAAGACAGGTTGCATTTCAAGTAAGGAGCACAGCCATGCACCAATGTTCCCAAACTGCCTGGCAGGCAAGCTATTTTTATATGCCCATCTTTGATTGAAAGCAACAAGTTCACACCACTTCTCTGGAGGTTGTCATGGTAGTAAGTCATGAGAAATGCAGGAAATCAAAGCTGAAATAGAACACATCATTAGTAAAAACTGCTGGAATATATTGAACATTACAGATTGATAACAGTGTGAGAGTATCCAAGGGTGGATTTTTCCTTTAACAAAGACTGCCACTATTTTCTTCTCCCATATGCCAAAGTCTGATCCTTGGAATAACCATGTGTGGAAAGGAGTCAATGGGACACCCACCAAGAAAAGAGCCATTGGATTCAAGAAGCTTGCCAAGTGAGTGTGCAATCGTACAAAAATATTAGGCGGGCGAAAAGATTTAGCCAAATTTAGGGATCTCTCTTTCGCCTGCATCGGTAGTTTCAAGGGTAAAGTGTGGACTAGATATTGTACTGGATATCAATGATAATATAGGATGCGAATATGATAATATATGGCCACACAATCAATCACTTTCCCAAGACAAGTTAGAGAGACAGGGGAAGGAAGTTGGTGTACTCAGTGGTGTGATTCATCTAATCAACCCCTCAGGGAGTAATCAGAACTTTGTTAGTTTTTTGTTAGTGTGTGCAGGTGTGTGTGTGTGTGTATGTGTGTGTTCTGTGCTATTAACATAATTGCCTTGAGGGTATGACAAACAAGGTAATCACAATTGCTATCCATCTGCTACTTTGACATGTCTGCCGAAGTGAAGCACACAACCATCTATCATAGAGCTCACTATCTCCAGTGGGCAAGGATGGCTTCCGGTAATGGTAGTGGAGGTTGGGATCGGTGCCCTCGAATCACTGGTCTTTGTATGATTCAGTTTCTCATCCTCTCTTTTTTTCTGTCTCTCATTCTCTCTCTCCATTTCTCTTTTGTTATCTCGCTCTCTTCTTTCTCCAGGGCTGTGAAGTTCTCCGCCAAACTAATGGGCCAAGCCATGGCCAAGAGGGTGAAAGCCACCATACTGTATGCCACCGAGACAGGAAAATCTCATGATTATGCCAAAACTCTCTGTGAAATCTTCAAGCACGCTTTTGCCGCAAAGGTACCCTTGCCCCTGCCTCACATCATCTTATCTGGAAGCTGAACTTGAGTTTATGCATCATTGTACTGATGTCTAAGGGTAAGGGAGGAGTTTGAAGGAATCATCCTCCCTATACCCCTCTCTCTCTCTGTCTCTCTCGTTGGCTAACGAGGCCAAGCAGATGCTAGCCGAGTAGAACGATGAGAGAGGAAGAAAGTGTGTCTTTCGTCACATTTTCTTCTCCTCTTACGCAGGAAAGTGCTGCGGGTTGGAGACGAGATTTACCCAACCAAGCATTAGATCCGGAAGCACCCCTGACTGCGTAAATCTGTTTGGGGAAAAATGGGAGGAAAAAAAAGAAAAATGGAAATGTGCTTTCAATCATCTAGGCTTTTGCTCCAGGACATATCTTATTTTCCCTTCCCATTTCCCAATGTGATCAATCATACAAGCAGGGACATCATGCATGCGTTTGGATGCGTCTGTGTCTGTCTGTGAGTGGGTGTATAGATGGATTGTGGGCAGATGTGAATGCCTGGGGCAAATCCTCCTTGTTGTGGGGCTAAAGCCTGTTTTCTCAGACTACAGTGTGTGTATATGTGTGTGTGTGCATCGTGTTGAGTGGTATGCATCATGGGTGCTCATTGTATGGCAGTAGCATATTATCAGCTCACTAAAGGCGAGAATAGTGGTCATTTACAACTTTCTGCTCTGCCAACAGCCACGAGTTCAGCCCTGTTTTACACGTTCATGTCATCTGTCATGTGGAGTGTGTCGAGGATGTGTGTGAGGCTATACCATACAATAAGTGGAGTCTGAGGTTCTATCAGCTCAATTCTTTTTTTCCGATATCTGCAGGTCATGTCAATGGACGAATATGACGTGGTACACCTGGAGCATGAGACGCTGGTATTAGTGGTGACCAGCACATTTGGCAATGGGGATCCACCTGAAAATGGAGAGGTATACGTCTTATATACCAATACCTCCAGTGAACGCAATGCAGGGCAGATACCACACACATTGTGTCATGCATATGGATCACTAAAAAACCTCTCTTGGTTCATTGTAGAAATTTGGAGCTGCCTTGATGGAGATGCGCCACCCGACATCCAACACAGAAGACAGAAAGTGAGTTTAACCCCTCGACCTGCACACGTTGGTATTTGGGCATCCAGTTGTTTGTATGTCAGTTTCAATCTTACATTTCATTCTTTGAATTACTGGTCAGTGTTTCTCATCTCTCTGTGTTTGCCTCCCTTCCAGGAGCTACAAGATCCGTTTCAATAGCGTGTCCTCCTACTCTGACACTCGCAAGTCCTCTAGCGATGAGCCAGAAACCAAGGCCAACTTTGAGAGCACTGGACCTTTCGCCAACGTCAGGTACACTAAACCAGAAATCATAAAATGAGACTCTGTGATTATACCAGTCTAAGTGCAGTAGCAATAAATGTATTTCTAACTATGAAGACATCTCATTCGGTCAGCTTGTCAATACTAATACACAGTACATAACATTGCAATATGTGTTATCAGCACTGTTGGGGGTGAAGCGTTACTTTGTAACGTGTTTGAGTACTCAGATTACTTGTTTGTGGTAACTAGTAACACAAGTTTTTCAGTTCATGTATTCTGTTACTTTCTGATATTAGAGTGCCGTTACCTTTATAAGTGTGCTCGCTTTAGCCACAACACTTACACACTCACATTTTCTTCTTCTTGACACTTTTTTGGGCACTTAACTCTCGCACAAGTTTAAGCTGTCAGTGTCATTCAACTTTTCAAATTTTCAGCTAGTTATGCTAATGTGTGCTTGTATTTTTGGTAGCGCTGTGAAAACGATTCCTCTTACCGTTATCGGTCATGAAGCAGTTTAAACAGCTGGATGCTTCTCCAGTAGTTGCACAACATTTTTAACCCTTTCGGCGTGCTAACAATGATGTAATTTGATGATGGCGGGTCACCTACGTACTCACCCTCATATCTTTTGAAACCAGGGTAGAAACACTGGTAAAGTTTGTAAGTCCATTTAACGCACAGTGAGTTGGCTAGCACAGCTCTGCGGCAGCCCTCTTCAAAACAACAAAAGTTGCTGGATACCGCTTCTTCCGACTTCCAAAAAACGGCAAATAAAAAGGCCACACAATTACTCTATACAGCTCACGCATCATCATGCCAAATGATTGCATGGTGAGTCTAGAGTGAGTCTAATATATATCTAATTTTTATGTAATTATCTCCTAGATTTGCCACACTGCACCGTGGCAACCATCACTAATCAGATGATGCCTTCAAGTACTGTGGGAAATGTAATTATGGGTAGAGCACGCTTGAACGGCTCAATAAAATAGTAAATACAGTAGTGAGTGGTAAATATTTTGTTTTTGTTCTGTGATGTTGACCTCCTATTACATTTCTCCCACGGCGCAGCCGAGGGCATCAGGAGCCATATTCAGGTCAGGCAGTCAGTCGTACCTGTTTCTTTGTTAAATGTTACTTCGTGTCACTTGGCCTCTAGAGGGTGTCTTTAGTTGGCCTGTCGCCTATGGGCTGAATGCCACAATCAGTCGCACACACTGATAAATGCCACATTCAGTCCCACGCAGTGAGCCACACTCTCTGCCGATTTACCCACCGGTTTACAGACATCCACATCTTCTGTTGTCCTGCAAACCATTGCTCCCTAACAGAGCCACACTCTCGCCGTTATTATTAGACATCCATGTCTTCTGTTGCCCGACAAACTTAAATGGCAGGTAATGTTATTACCTGTGATATTTAAGTTACATTAGCCGTGGCAACACTGATCCATTGTGTCTGTCCGTCTCTGCTCATTTCAATTCTTTTTCAATAAGAGCTGTATGTTGTCCCAACCCGGTCTCACGGCAGTTCGTGAAATAGTCACGAAATTTAATCTATGGAATCTTGGAGGGTTGCTGACCTGAGACGTTTTACAGCAAGAACCAAAGGAGCTTCTGTGTTGGCTTGCTGCCATGGACTGCTAATATGCTAATCTTGACTAGAAGAGCTCACGAGAGAAATACATTCTTTGATAATTCTACGTTAACCTTGTCGCTAACATAGCTAACAGTTTGCTAACAGACACATCTGCAACTAACCCTAACCCTAACCCTAACCCTAACCCTAACCCTAACCCTAACCCTAACCCTAACCCTAATCCTAAAAACAGAAAACTCCACCCAGTAAGCTGGGCCACATGAAACAAAATGCAGAATCAAATGAAACAGATGCACAATCAAGTGCTGAGACGGTTCACTCTGAGCCACAAAGCTGTCAAGTTGTGTTGTGAAAATGTACAGAAAAAAGAAGTCAGAAATTTGGTTGTGTTTTCAACCCAACATCAGTGATGAAATCGTGTTCAAGTGAATTTAAGTTGTAGACTGATAGATTTGTCATTGGCATTTTCCTTACCAATTCAACTGAAGTTCATTATCCCTCTTTGCAGCTGAAATGAATACATTATTGTAATATTTGCTTGGCAGCTAGCATGGCAAGGAGAGTGAAGGAATATAAAGCTGCCGTTTGATAAACTATAACATTAGCTAAATATGTTGCAGTGGGGTATCATACAATATCTTTTAGTTATTCTCAATATAGTTATTCAAAAACATTGACAGGAATCAATCCTGGAATTTATTAATGCATGCAATTCTCTATTCTAACAGACCCAAATGGAGGACGGAGGATCAGCATCAGATGAAACGAAACAGGCCAGGAAAATTGCGGTGAATGATGTAGACAGCTGAAAAATAAATAAATAAATAAATAAAAAAGCAGGTGTGCTCAACTAAAAGCTAACTAAACCTCAAACCCAAATCTGTGTAAAGCCCGACATCTAATAGTAAAAAAGGTTTAATTGGGTTTGGAGTTGAGTTACTCTTTAAGACAAAGTTAATGCTGCTGCTGGTGCACTCATACAAAAGCAATGGCCATCTTCTAAGATGAAGGCTAGCCGCTTCCTAACCCTAACCCTCCTAGAAAATATTAGTGATACCCAGGTATCCATCAAATAAAGCAGTGTTGGATGTGTGGGATTGTGTACATAAATGGTGATGTTACCTAACGTTGGATGCAAAATTGAGAATAAGTCATGCATAAAGGCTCACACTAAAACTGCAGCAACACTGAATGCAACACTGCCATCTTGGGGTTCAATGCAGTGTGCAGTAAAAACATGCATGAGCAATAAAAACATGAAATTGTCATTCGGCTAATCTTTACAATTTAGCTCTGCATCTGAACATTTGATATACATTTCTTGAGGATAACTTTTAAATACAGCCCAAGTGTAGTGATACATGCAGTGTTGCTGTGAAAACCGCTGTTTGGGGTAATAGGACCACAGTCAAATGATCACAGTGCCTGCTGTGGCACAGTGGAGACACCAGCTGGACTAGACACACATGGAGAAAAGGTAAGTGGAAAATCCCCTGTGCCTTTCCCAATTCTCTGCTTGTAAAGCTGCCTGCTAATGAGAAGGTTGGTTTCAGCTTGGGTGCCTCATCAGCTGGGATGGGGTGCAACTGTGGCGGCCTTCTGGCAGCAGGCAGACATGGCAGTGTTGGCCATCTCTGTCTGTTGTGCTGAACGCTGGGGAGCGGAGTGGAGATGTCTGTACCAGAGTATTTGTCATTTTGCTTAATTTGTTTTGAGGGTATAATAATAATCTCGTCTAGATTTGAAAATTTCAACAGAATTAGCTTCCCTGATTGTAAGAGGAAGCTGGTTCCAGAGATGGGGAGCTCGGTAGGAGAACGCTCTACTGTCTGCTGATTTTTTCTTGATTCTAGGGACAGTAAGCAATCCCCAAAGTTCAGAGTAAGGTCTGCAAGAAGAGGCAGATGAATTTTTGGGCCGACAACTAGCATCTCAGTTTTGTTGGCATTTAATTGCAGGAAGTTTTGAGACATCCATTTTGTGACAGTGATTAGGCATGATTCTAGATTTGTAAGTTGTGAAAGGTCGTCAGGTCTGATTGGTACGTAGATCTGAGTATCATCCGCGTAGCAGTGAAATTTAATCCTGTAGCTGCGAAAGATTTCACCAAGGGGTAGCATGTAAATAGAGAAGAGCAGAGGGCCCAGCACAGAGCCCTGCGGTACACCAAAGTTGACTTTAGAATATTCAGGTATAATATTTTTATGTGAGACACAATGCGTTCTGTCAGATAAGTAAGAATTGAGCCAGGAAAGTGCAGAGTCGCGGATGCCAACGTAGTTCGATAAGCGGTTTAAGAGGATATTATGATCGACAGTATCAAAAGCCGCACTCAGATCAAGTAGGATAAGAACAGAAGAGGAATCGGAATCTGAGGCGATGAGTAGGTCGTTAACCACTTTTGTGAGAGCAGTCTCAGTGCTATGGAGAGACCTGAAGCCAGATTGAGAAGTGGCTTCCTCCGGTGAATCCTGGTCACTGGAACTGCTTGGTATTGCAGAGGACAGTTTGTTGACATCCACAGGAGAGATACATCTGTTTGAGGAGAGCAGAGCACAGGAAATGTCTTGCTCATGCTTGAACCTGATGTGGGCTGCTTCACAGCGTCAGCGAGTGATCTTTTTCATGTTTACGTCTGTCTAAAACCAGACGGTAAACATCCCCCATTTTCAACTGTTTGGAGGATTTTGAGAGGGATGAAAGAGCAAGTTTCAAAGTTATGCTTAAAAGGTGGGCTTGGTGGTGGCGGTTTGCGAGTGTGTATATATGTGTGTTTTGCGCTCCCTGTGTGTGCGTTGCACTCCTTGACTTTCTAGCTCTATGTGTGTGTCTCTCTCTAGGTTCTCAGTGTTTGGCCTTGGCTCCAGGGCCTACCCACACTTCTGCGCCTTTGCCCACGCCGTGGACACGCTGTTTGAAGAGCTGGGGGGTGAGCGCATCCTACGCATGGGAGAGGGAGATGAGCTGTGTGGCCAGGAGGAGTCCTTCAGAACTTGGGCCAAAAAGGTTTTTAAGGTCGGTTCCTTGGACACAGTCCCTTTGGGCTTTGTTTCAGTTCATTATGTTGATTATAATGGTAGAGTGTGCTAGGAATGTGTTTGTGCGTGTTTCAGTGATAGTAATGTCTAAGAAATATATGCAGTGTTATGCAGTATGTTTCCAGGCACGCACACCATCTTAGTAACGCGTGAATGGCATGTCGGTTGCACGTCATCAGGTGCTTGCTTGGCATATTGATTTCTTCCTTTCTTTTCTGTGAAAGCATTTGAATTTAAGCAGAAAATACTCCTGTCCCTTGGTAACTGAATCCAAGGTAGCAAGTCATAAAGGCTACATATAACCTTGAGCCAGGGGGAGCAACCCTACTTAGAGTGCAAAAGATCCTCTTCACTATCCTTTGGTATTTCCCTGCCAATACCTGCTGCTAGGTGTGAAGACAGGCTTTGAATAATGGTACTGATCTTTTCCACGGTTCTGTTTACATGTCAAGGCTGCGTGTGACGTGTTCTGTGTCGGCGATGATGTGAACATCGAGAAAGCCCACGACTCCTTGATCAGCAACGACCGCAGCTGGAAGAAGAGCAAGTTCCGTTTGACCTACACAGCTGAGGCCCCGGCCCTCACAGAAGGTAGAGAATAGAAACTGAACTGCGCTGCACTTTGATACAACGCCTTAAATAAACTGTTGACGATTTGTCTGGAATAGATGTAAAAGGGGCCATGAGTAAGATTTTTACAGCGCAAAATGACCGTAATATATCTGCAGGGGTTGTTGATCAACACCAATTACTCAGCGATTACTGCTGAGATTTCTCACTTTTGAGCCTGTACTTTGTTTTCGAACAAAAACAACCCCACCTGTTGGAATTTCAAGACACTCCCATGATTCAAGGGGGAAGGGAGAGGCAGGGGGGACAAGTTGTTGTTGCAATACCTGCTGGTCGCAAGTAGATAAAAATAATAAATATCATATTACTGAATGTCCCTTTAACTCAGCTGAATCTTGAGATGAATATAGGATGATAAACAAAATGGTTAAAAGAGAATAATGTGATTCCTGATATAGGTCTAAATTATAATGTAAATGTCATGTAAGTGATATAACTTTGACTGTCTGCCAACAGCATTGCACAGTATTCACAAGAAGAAGGTGTATGGAGCAAAGATGCTAGAATCGCAAAATCTACAAAGTCCCAAATCCAAGTAAGTATTTTGATATTTGTCTATTTTGGTATGCTTTTGAAACTGATATAATAAACAGTCAAAATCCATAATGCTGTCAATTAAAATTGTGGTGTAGCAACACACAAAAAACCTTTCTGGAGCAGACTGAAAATGGTGCAGCATTATTCCCCAAATCTCTGATCTCTTTCACAGTCGCGCCACCATATTTGTGCGGCTCCACACAAACAACCACGACAGCCTGAGCTACCGTCCCGGCGACCATCTGGGCATCTTCCCTGGCAACCACGAGGACCTGGTGACAGCTCTCATCGATAAACTGGAGGATGCTCCGCCTGTCAATCAAATTGTCAAAGTGGAGTTCCTGGAGGAGAGGAACACTGCCTTAGGTGCGTGGCTCTGTTGGCAATGTCACACGTCTTTACAGAGGGGCTTGTGGTTAGACAGTTGTCAGTTTCAATCCTGGACTGCCTGGCAACATCGAGGTCCAAAAAGTGAATTTGATAAACTCTCCTCCTTCATCAACCACTAGGCACCTATGCCCAAATTCTTCCACTGGAGCTGCTCATTGGCAAGCAGTTGTGGTTGGGAAACTCCAAGTGTGAGTTTCTGTAAATGTGTGAGTGTGAAGCGAGGTGTTGCTGAAAAACAGCAGGTGTGCTCAGCCAAAATTCCCTTGATAAAGATTGAAAATTGTTATTCTGACCTAAAGCTGCACTAGGCAACTTCACACCTCCAAATGGCAGTGAGAGGCAACTGATTAAAAAAATTAGAACCTCAATACTCAGAAATCCTGTAACAAAATGTCAGTAAACTACACACACACTCATGTTTACCAAACAGGCTGTTATCGTTTTACCAATGAATACGGAAGAGAGGGAGGCAAAAGATCTGATCTTGCTGAGTCCAGCTTTCTCTGGACGGAGCGCTGCTCACTGCTGTTTAGGAGACAGTTTTTAATTAGCTATCAAGTTTCAATTCATCACTTTCTGTATGCAGAGAAGTTTTCCCGCCAGTGTCCACACCTGACAGCAGAATTTCATTTCGGTAAATAGGGTGAATCTATGGCGTTTCTCTCAGTGAAGATGGGACGCTCTCCTCTATTGCAGCCCCTCGTGATTCAGGCTAATACTTTTAGTGGGGCTATTTTTATATAAAAATTGTACCTAGTGTAGCTTTAACCTTTTTCTTTACTACAGGAGTGATCAGTAATTGGACAGACGAGACTCGTATCCCTCCATGCACCATCTACCAGGCCTTCCAGTACTTCCTGGACATCACCACCCCGCCAAGCCCTGTGCTGCTGCAGCAATTTGCTGCCCTGGCAACAAATGACAAACAGAAAAAAAAACTGGAGATCCTCAGTAAGGTAAATTCACTTAGTTTTTAGCGCTACCATTAGCAGTGACCTTTAGCATTAGCATTGCCTCTCCTTCTTCGATCGGTGTGCTGCTGTTGCATTAAGCGCTTAGCATGGTTTGTGTGTTTGTGGAAATTAAAAAATATATATCCAAGAATATGCTTTCTTCTTTTTAGATTCTCCCCTTGAGCGCCAAACTATATACAATTTTTTTTTTTACCTCTTATTCTGACACTCCTCAAAAAGCAACTCCATAAAAAGGCACCATATGTTTAAGAGTAACCCACATATTCTTTATGTTTGTTACCAAAATATGGAAGATATTTTTCTCTGTCTGAAAGCCTATTTGGTGCACTTTGTACTGATGAAAATACGTAGAGTAGGAGTGAGCTGGCAGCGAATTAATTGCTGTAACCTATAGCCATTCCCCCTTGCAGAGCCTCCCACAGTTCACTCTTCATTTTTGTCAATGTGTGGAAAAGGCTGGCTGAGGCCAAGCGGTGACTCATATGCTCATGCATCGACTCATTGTCAAAAAGCGAGAGGAGAAGATGGAAGGAGGAAATTCAGCATAAGAAACAGTACAGTGGAATTATTGCTACTCCATCGATTTTGCGTTTCTCTTAACTAAACCCCGAGGCCACACATAGACCCACACGTCCGTAAGGATGCAGATTATAAAAGGACTTCCTGCTCTTAATATTACCTAGGGTGCTTCAGCCAGTGTGTCAGGCTCAGAAATATGATAGATTAATGGGCATAGTGTTGCTCATTAGTAGCCTGAGAACAAGGCACCAGTTGGGAACAAGTCAAACTTTGCTGGCCTGTTGGCAGGGCTCTAAATTAATCTCATCCAAATGTCAGTGATGACACACAAAACAGTTGGGCAGAGAATGGTGTGAATGCCTTTGCTTGTAGCTGCCACCTGCTCTCCAGTTTCAAATGTTTGTAGGGCTAAAAGAGGAAAGCATCTTTTCTTCTCTCTATGTTATGTTTTTCTCAGCTATTGTGGCAGTTACTCTAGTTTCTATTAGCTGAATTAGGACAGGCGCCTTTTGCCAACTGTTCTCCAACCCAGCCAGATGCATTTATCCCACCCCTCCTCCTTCCTCCCTGACCTCACAGGGCTTGCAGGAGTATGAGGAGTGGAAGTGGTACAACAACCCCACGCTGGTGGAGGTGCTGGAGGAGTTCCCTTCCATCCAGATGCCCTCCACTCTGCTGCTCACCCAGCTGCCGCCGCTGCAGCCTCGCTACTACTCCATCAGCTCCTCCGCAGACGTTCACCCGGGAGAGATCCACCTCACCGTGGCTGTGGTCTCCTACCGCCCCAGAGGTATGGACCTGCTCCCTTTGGGGCTCCTGCTCCGTTTAGGAACGACTCTAACCACGCTGAGGACGAGCTCACCAGCTCTCCTGCCGTGATTTAAATTCCTGTGTTTGGTGCCGCTGCAAATGCCACGGCCTCTGTTTCTGTGCATGACTGTGAGGGGGAGGCTAGTTGCTCCCATTAGGTTAATTTTGCCGCTGCAAAGTTAGTTTGGGCTTTTGAGGGTCTTTTTGAGTTGCACTTCATTCCATTTTTCCTGGCAAGTCCATTGGGTTCAAATTATTATTTTGTTGACATTCCAGTAGCAAGCTAAATAAACTCAAGCACACCCAGTGGTATAGGGTTTTTTCATTTCAGGTCATTCTGTTGATAAATAGCTGGCAGGACACTGTGTAGTGACTCTTTTAAGGTTGCTGCTGAAAGCTCACCGCTAGGAACTGAAAAGTCAAATGAGTCAGCCGTTCTGCAAAAGAACCCTCTGATGGCTCAAAGTAAGTCCTGGTTGAAAGTTATCTTGGAAAGCCAGTCTGCTTCATAGGGCATGCAGCTCGGCCACCACTGTAATTACAAGAAGCGTAAATTTAGAAACACCTCAGGAAGATTCCTATTTGTTTCTCAACAGAATGTATTCAGACACATTTCAGAAAAAATTACTGCAGGTACACCAATACGGATGAAGGAGCCTATAAACTGCATTACATTATTATGCAGGGTTCAGTTCCAGTGTTAATGTTAGTACATATTGTATGATGAGGCTCTTACATCTACATGCCTAAGAGGATACACCTTTTGACGACTCAAATCAGCTTCCATGCTCTCAGCCTGTCAAGTAGTCAGCAAACATTAACAGCTGCTGCTCACCGCATCTATAGCTTTTCTTCATTTTCTCTCTCTCTCTCATGTAATATGCACTTGTGCACATACAGTACGTGTGTGTGCATGAGTGTGCTGTGATGATTGCATAAGCAACGGTTCAATTACAGTAATTTCCCTTTAGCGGAGAGAAATGCCCTTAGCCTTGGAAACTGCATTAGGGCCACTCTACTCGTGTTAGTTTGTGCATTTGAAGAGAGTGGGAGGAGAAGGGAGAAGGTAAAGTGCTTGCTTGGTAATTGTCCCTTTCAGATGGAGAGGGCCCTATCCACCATGGAGTGTGTTCGTCATGGCTCAACAGAATAGAGAAGGGCGAGATGGTGCCGTGTTTCGTCCGAGGGTAAACATTTTACCAAGAAATTTTGTAAAAATGACAGATGAGTGAATTCTGGATATTGTTTTCTTAATTTAATTTCATCAATTACCTTGCTTTAGCGCACCATCGTTCCAGCTTCCCAAAGACCACAGAGCCCCTTGTATCCTGGTGGGTCCAGGAACGGGTATCGCCCCATTCAGAAGCTTCTGGCAACAGAGACTGTATGACCTTGAACACAAGGGTTTGTCTGCTTTTTTTTTTTGTTCCAAATGTATTGATTACTACCTTACAGAGGAGCTTTACACTGAGATTAAGTAAAATCTCCATGCCAACATGTAGTGGATTTTTATACTGCTGCACATAAGAGAGAATCCTCAGTGTGGTATCTGATTCTCCAGGATGTCAGAATAATACCCAGGACAAGCTACTTTTTCTGCCATTTAAAAAAATGCTGTTATATGCAGCTTTGAATAACGATGGAATTTAGGTCAAACCCCAGTCAGAGGCTTTGATTATCATTACAGAAAACACTGCAGCCCATTATTCTTCCAGCTCCATTCAGAACAAACAGTAAAGTAAAGGTACCTGTGCTCCGTAGGGATTGAGTCGTGCCCCATGATCCTGGTGTTTGGTTGCCGGCAGTCTCAGATGGACCACATCTACAAGGAGGAGACCATCCAGGCCAAGAACAAAGAAGTGTTCAAGGAGCTGTACACGGCCTATTCCAGAGAGCCGGGCAAACCAAAGGTACCGGCACCAAGCTATCCATAGCTACGGATGACTCAGCTCTTTAGACTACTGTGTGGGCTTGAAATGAAATCAAACAGTAGAGAAAGCGCTGCATAAAAAGCCTTGAAGTACACAACAAGCTTTCTGTGTTTATACTCTGAAGTGCTCATTATCGGCAACACTTTTTTTTCATCACCTGTTTCCATTCAATGGCCTTCTACTTTTAAAAATGTGTATCATTTGGTTTCTTACAGTCTTCTCTGTGACCTTTATTATGTTGCTGCTTGTTCTACTCTTCATTTGTTAGTTTGTTTAACAACGACAGTGTGAAATTAAATTAACTCCCCCAAGATGTGGCTGCAAATCTTCACCTATATTCCCTGGATACAATCACAGATATGCAACTTGCAAATTCTACCTCCATTTAACTTTATTCCCTCTCTTTCTCTCTCCTGCCCCCTGACTGTTTCTCTCATTGTTTCCTTTCCTGCTTTTCTCGCACTTGATTTACTACTCTCTCTCTCTCTCTCTCTCTCTCTCTCTCTCTCATGCACACTCATCATTCCTCCTCTGCTCTCTCCCTGTCAGAAATATGTACAGGATGTACTGCGCGAGCAGCTGTCAGAGTCGGTGTACCAGTGCCTGAAGGAGGAGGGAGGACACATCTACGTTTGCGGGGATGTGACCATGGCCGGAGACGTTCTCAAGACTGTACAGCAGATCATCAAGCTGCAGGGCAACATGAACCTGGAGGACGCCGGCTTCTTCATCAGCAAGCTTCGAGTAATGCACTTCACTGTATAACATGCTCACCATATGCTCACCGTCAAGCCACTATACTCTCTGTCAACACGCTGGAGCGACAGTAGCCTAGAGGAGATAGAAAATGGGCTTGAGACCAGGTGGTTGAATCCTGGACCAGCTGTGAAAATCTGGGTGGGGATAGAGAATTTAAAAAACACTCTCTACCACCACCGCAGTGCCTTTGAGCAAGGCGTTTAACACCCAGTTACACCAGTGAAGCCTATCAGTAGAAGAGCATGGTTCTACTGGGCAGCTGCCGGGTGTGAATGTGCATAACTGAGTGTGAAGCAAGGCGGCGCTGAAAAACAGCATGCGTGCTGAGTCAGTATTTCTTAGCTAAATATAGGTTACAAAAAATACCACCCACTGGCTTATTTATATTAGTGAACTCAAGATTTTTCAAACACGGGAACAAATCGCACACGTCACCAAGCCCACTATCGACACACTTGCCAGTTCAGTACATCTATACATGTGAACTGAATAGTAACAAAAAGAGAGGAATATTTGAGGTACCTAGAACAGTTATGTTCAGGAAATTTCTTCTGGGCCACATTATATATAAAATCACTGTCAGTTTCTCGCACAATACATTATTTTTCTAGGTAACATAATGGCATACAGTAAGACTGTTTTAGGTTACGTAATGTGTTTACATGTATTCCGTTACTACCATACCCTGGCCTGAATGCATCATATATTCAGTTGGGTTTAAAAGAAGCTTATATAGGAGTTTCCTGGAAGAATGTGCCTAAAGAAAGAGCGATTACAAAAGTACACTGAAAGGTTTAAATGCGCCAAGGTAGCTGACATAAACCTGTAGCCCTACCCAGATGAAAATGAATAGATGTTTACTGCTCAAGCTTTTCTCAGGATTTACAATGAACAGAACTCATAAACATACAGTATACTGAAATAGTCAGGCATTTCTTTAAAAGGTCAGTCACAGAAGGCTCTTACATTTCTGAAAGAGTTCTCCACATTCCCATATTCATTCTGCTCACCTCAAATCAGGCATGTTATTCACTGCCCAAGGTGATATTTATCTCTCACTTTCTCCCCCCTTTCTCCCTCCCTCTCTTCCCCCCACTGTTCACCCGTCACCAGGATGAGAGCCGCTACCACGAGGACATCTTCGGCGTCACCCTGCGCACCTATGAGGTCACCAACCGGCTTCGCTCAGAATCCATCGCCTACATCGAGGAGAGCAAAAAAGACTCAGACGAGTGAGTGGTTTGTGTCTCTGCTTTCCAGCAATTTCCACTGGGAGGTTTTCCAACAGTACCGTGCCTCTGAGGAGGGACCTGTAGGCAGATTGGAGTTTTATTTATAAAAAGCATTTCTCCACGGCAGAGCTGCTCTGGAGGCAGACTGAAGCCCAATGAAAAAGGCAAGAGATAAGAGAGGAGGAGGTTGATATTAAGAAGCCTATCGCTCTGGCAAAAATGCAGTCTAGCCATACTAAGTTAGCCTAGCTGACCTTTGTGGAAGGATTTATGTCTATGATGATCTTCCTAGGTTCTTCATTGAATTGTTGTATAAAGCACACCAACAGTCTTCCGTGCATATCAAAGGTTTATTCATGCATGGAGAGAAGGGCAGTACACGCGTATATGCAGTTCCCTGGAGGGGAATCGCTCTAACAAAGCTTATGTACACACTTCCTAGACAAAGCAGTGACTTATGATTACACATACTGTTCCAGGAACGGCATAACCCTTATTGTTACTATTGTTAGCATTCCTTGTTAGAACTGACTCTCAACTATTATTCAATTTACTTGCAAGCCATATGAAGACACATGATGACCCATTACTGATTTCACATGCAAGCCATATGAAACACATGATGGCCCACATGCTACCAATATTATCAGTATAACAATGTTCCACACCTTCCATGTTCAAACTAGCGTACTAGCCTGTAGCTATGCAGGTAAGCTAGTTAGTTAATCTGCTAGCCATCATGAATCCCATTTATATTTCCCATTCATATCTCCCATTTTTACAATTCCTTCTTTGCCATTGAAGTTTGCCAGTTAGCTAACTAGCGGTCCCGAAAACTGGTTCTTTGGCTCCGCCCATTGAGGTTTAACCTAACCAATGAGCTTATTTTCTACTTTGAGAGCGGCTCAGCCTCCTGGAAAAGTTTGCATAGCTAAAACTCCAATCTGTGACCTGTAGTGCTGGAGACAGAGATGTGATATCACCCGTGGTTTCAGACGAAAACACAGAGTGGGTAACCATAGAAACCCGGTGAGAAGGGCCTTTATACTAACAGGATTACAGTGAAAGCGAGTGGCTCTGCTCCATTTCTGTTTTTGTTTCCGTTGTTATTTGTGTGTATTTCAGATTAGACACTTCATACACCCTTACCATGAGAGCAAAACAAGGGCCCTATGTAGCCACTATGGCTCATTAAGCACCAACATAATGCATCACAGACTATGGTTCCTGTGCGGACTGTCACTTGAATTTTGCATTTAGCCATCAAAGCCCCTGTTTGTTGGATGAGTAATGACTGTAACATCTCTATTTCTATGTCTCTGCTGCTGTCTCTCTGTTTTTCCTCTCTATTTCTCTCTTGCTATCTCTCTCTCTCAGGGTTTTCTGCTCGTAGGTCTGTGAATTGGGGCTTTCTGACATCAACCAATCTGGAGGACGCAGCACCGCTGGTTCAAGAATACTGTGCCAATTTTTGTACTGTAAAAAAAAATTGTTTTCTTTCTTTTTATACAACTTTATGTTTTCGTTGGGCTCTGCGATTTGTCTGTAGCAAGTTGGAAATGTTCTGTTCTCTAAGAATTTGTTTTGCTTGTTGATGATACTTCCAAAATTTGATCATATTAATTCATAATGTGTGCACCCAGTGTAATGACCTGCCTCATTGTGAATGCATGAGCAAGACAAGAATATAGTCAAGAAATATAATATACTCTGTGTTCTTTATTGTTGCAGGCTTTTGTTGAAGTTTTATAGTTGCAAGGAAATTCATGGCACTTGGTAACAAACTCACAAATAAAATAAGCGACAAACATCATATGCTGTAGTTTTCAACTCCCACAAACAGGAGAGAATCAGGACTGCAAAGGCTGTAAGTTCACACAAAGCATAAAGAGCAAGTGAAAAAGCTAGAGAGAGAGCGAGAGGTGAAAGATGGACAGGCTAGATGGAAAACCCCCCCGAAATGAGACAGAAAGACAGATTTGTTACAACTTTGGCGTGCTGACAGGTCGCCCTGAATAATGAAAAAGCTGAGTCTGTCGCGATCTCAGCAGACACATTATCTAGCCGTCCGTTGGCAGTCCATCAAAATGCATCTGCTTCTCTGCCAGTTTTCTTTTTGTAGCCTGTCCATCCACTCATAACGTTATTGCAGAGTTTTGTTCCTCCACTGGTGCAGCGGCCGACCCACGGCAGCTGCATGTGAATGTGGAGGGCAGCCGCTGAACGGGAAACGGGAGTCTGTGTCAGTGGATATTAGGATAAACACTATCAATGAGCAAAAAAAACAAACATATTCAGGGTTCTGTGCTGCATATTGGGTTAAAAAAATATATTATAAGCCAAGTTTTGTGTTGATTGCCTTTCCAGTGCTTGGCTATGACCAATGACAAGTGATTCGTGTCTGATGTCTTAAAAAATATAATTGAAGTGGAGGGAACTGGTTTCAAACATGATTTCAAAAGTTATTCTAGATGAGAATCAAATGATTAAACCAGTGCTAAGTAGTTAAAAAGTGAAAAAGTTGAGCAAGAATAGGTAATATGTTTTCAACATTAGAAGCACAAAGATCTGTTCTTCAACTCTTCACTGAGTAAATTTAATCTCATGGCTGTCTAAACGGGGAGAAATCAGATTTCATGTAGGTTCTCCATATGAAAAGATCCAACCTGGGCCGTAAAGAGTTAAAAAATCTTTTTTTTTTTTATGCCTGTGCAAAACCAGCCACTCATATTATCGCCTGTGTTTGTTCAAGTGCATCTTATCACCTATTCAGCTCTATTAATTTGTATTGATTAGCAATGTGACTCCTCTGCCTCTTGCCTTACATTTTAACTCTCTCTATCTCTCTCTATGTGTCTCTCTCTGTCTGTCTCTCTCTCTGTCTGTCTCTCTGCAGTGGTTTCACTAACATTGCATTCTCTCATTGATTTCTCAGCATGACTCTGTGCATGACTCTGTGGCTCATTCACCACCCTTTCACTGTGACCTGACACCTACCTGTTGAGTAGCATCAGCGTGTGTGTGTGTGTGTGTGTGCATACGAGTGGGTGTTAACATGCATGTGCTCAGGTGTGCTCTGCACAATAGCTAAATATGTTTACATGCTTATTCTGCCCGTTGTCTCTTATGCATATCTTTTCAAACTGGTCAGATTTTATTTTATTTTTTTAAAATAAGCATGTGGTCTTTTCTTTCTGAGTCACACACACACACGAACCTTAACCGCTTCAGAAGGCCCACTCAGTCTGAAAATTTATCATTCAGATGGTGTTTTAAAATTGCACATAATTTGCTTTTAGTTTTTGTGACAACAGCTCAGCTCCATTATAAAGTTCATCATTCAAAGGCAAGAGGCAGTCACACTGCCACTGTCGTCGTTTGCTGCTTTCCAATGAGTCAGGGCTGTAATTTGAGTATTTGTGCAGGGGAAACATTGTTTATTGATCACCCCTGTGGCTTTCTTTGTCAGCTTCCGAGTCTTGTTTCTTCCCTTTCTTTGTCTTTGATTCAAATTAAAGATAGTTGTCAGCATGATGAAAATGTAATGGATTTCAATGTGATTTCAAGTGTCCCTAACAGCTGCCGAGAGTCAACTATTTTTATTGATGGGAGAAAATGGGTGACTCCCATTGTCCCCATTGTCGTTCCTTCTGGATGAATGTCTCCTCTGTATAATTTGTTTAAACAGATTTAATTTAATTGGAATGAGAGCCGTTGGGGTAAAAAACTAATGTAAAATGTGCAACAGGAAAAAAATTGATACAGGATATAGCTTCTATATATAGCTTCTATATATATATATATTCAAAGACAAAGTATAAAATATAAAGAAGAGTACCACTTCAACCTTTTCTAAGAATGTATTTTGATTATGTAAATGAGTACTATTATTATCATTTGTCTTTTTTTCTGCTTGATTTAGAAAAAAAACCAACAAAAAAACAAAGGCCTATTATATGGTGTCTCTCATATCCTTTAGGTATGGGGATAAAACAGCAGCATTGACTTAATGCATGGTGATCTTCTGTCTCCTCTTCATATTTAAAAGCTCTGTCTATTTACCAGCACTGTGTCGGTCAGTGAGACTGTATTGTGAGGTTGTCCAGCCTTTCATGGGGCTTCGGATGGTAAACATGCTTGAGGGTTTCTTTTTCTGTGTTTGCATTTCACTGCTGCTATGAACAACTCTGACCCAAACAGCCTCTGCTATAATGACCTTTGTTGTGTAATTGATTGAGGATATTCCATTTTAATGCATCAACTGCAAGGACTTTGCATTTACTTACAAATAAAAAGAAAACATTTACAGAATAAGTTGACACGGTTGGTTGTTTTTCTTGTGACAAGTTTACTCCTGGGACATGTTTAAGGTCAGAACGTTTTAGTTTAAAGGTCAGCTTCGGTTGCTGATGAAGTGTTTTTCTTGAAAAAACAAGAGTTACAGCAAACAAGCCATTTGCTGCTAGTGCTCTTCCTGCCTCTAAGTGCTGGCCATCACAGCTCAGAGAGCCGGCACTCGGTGCGCTGAGACACCGCTGCTCAGCGCCATGGCAACCTGTCAACAAAACAAGCCATCCAAACATTATACAAGCCCTTCATGTGGATTGGTGGCTGACTGCCAGGAAGGGAAGCAGTTGCCTCTCCAATTAGTCGAACGGCTTGGCAATTACCATTTTACAAGTATGACCCTCCCATTGAACAAGATAGGTTGCAGGAACACACAGTCGTCAGTCAAATGCAGTGCAGTGATTTCACCCACAGCACAAATATTGTTCCAGCACATTGGATCTAAAAAAAACAACAACACAGAAGAACCTGGTGAAATTATCAAGTGGTTTATTATCATCACATCCAAGCAGCAAAATATCTCATTCTCAGGATCGAGATCAACTTTACTGAGCTGTGCACAGTGACAAAGCCATGGTTCATGGGAAGAAGTTGGCCAAGGAGACTCTGCTGCCTTCTGTGCTGGAGGACGAAGATGCTGAGACAGAGAGTGAGAGGGAGCAGCAGGAGGGAAGAGGAGGCAGAGCCCGCAAAGTCTCCAGCAGGGGAAGTGTGGACAGCCAGGTAGGCGGGGGGGGGGACACGACATACTGGAAGGACCTTTCACAAATCTATGTTCCTTTATTGAGTCTGATTGAGTAGGTAAGACACAGGAGAAGGAGCTCTGGCACAAATTCAAGGTGTTTTGTATCCCAGCAGGGCTTTATGTGGCTTTAGAAATGAGGGTTTTAACACCATCTCTAGGCACAACCGTGCACTTTCCTTGCCCACGGCAATCCAAAAGTACAGACTAATGACTGACTATTTTGTATTTTATGGATAGCTCTTATTACCCCTGTTCTCCCATGCATTTATTAAACAGAGGCTACTCTGAGTCCCACCATGAAGTCCGTTTTAATTCCACTCTTTTGTAGTCTGCTCACAGAGTTGCATGGTAGGTGTAAAAAGTATTATACATGAAGGCATGAAGGGCACTGCAGCTTTAATGACAGCCAAAGAATCATCCAATATACTAGAGATGGGATGATCTGTTTATCTCATGATACGATTCAATGCGGGATTCATAATTCAATACACCCACGATGTAATAAATAAAAGTTCAATGACAACTAAGTCTGACTGTGTAGAATTATGTTTATTTCTGAGCCACAAATCTTTCCAGCAGTGGCATTGGCTTGCTAGAATGTAAACAAGTTAAAATGTCATTACAAAGTGCAAATAATATACTGTAATTTGGAGGGAGAGCTTGTGAAATAGTGATGGGCAAGCCGTGTCATTTGTGATCACTCATTTGTGATTACTACAGCAGAATAATATAAGATTAATTTTTCTGCCTCACAATACATACTGTCACATTTTTGTACTGCGATATATTGAACTGCAATTTCACTGTTGATGTCATGTCATGCTGTTCTTAACCCTCTATTGCATGGCGTTGCCATATGGCAACAATTACTTTACTATTTCTTCCTTTTTTTTTGTCCCACCTTTGCACTTCTGTGGTGGGGTTTGCTGCAACAAATGTGCTCAGGAAGGGAAGGTGGGACGAAAAAAGGAAGAGATGGTAAAGTAATTTTTGCCATAAGGCAACACCATGCAATAGAGGGTTAAGTAAGCAGGAAAGGAAGGAAGGAAGGTGGAGGCCTCAAGCACAGGCATCACTTCTAGTCTCTTTAAAGCTTCTTTCCAGCCCCAGGCATTTCTGTCAAACCTTGCCATTCACATGACCGATAACAACTAGCTCTGACTGGTCAGGATGTCTTCAAGCTCCCTTTCTCATTCTCTGTCTAGCAAACGGCGACCCGCACAGAGGTTGACTTGCGTGGGCCAACGGGCCAGCGCTCAAGTCCTGAAGGGGAAGTGCTAGACGGAGGTGAAAGAGGGGGTGAAGAGGAAGAGGAGGAGGAAGAGGAGGGAGATGAGCAACAGAGAGACAAGGACAGTGTGATCTCCGATGACGACTACGACACTGACTTGGAGCTGGGAGGTAGAGAGAGAGTTTATATTAGAAAAGAGAGGGAGAAAAAAGAAATCATTACATGTGATGAAGGGTGTTGGGGAGCTAATGGGCAGAGTGTGTGCTTTTCTCTCGCCCTCTCTTTTAAAAGGGAGAAATGGCTCGCTGATGTGAGTCATGCATTGTCATACGCAGAACCCCAAGCTCTTTACAACTTCTCTCTAAAATCTTCTTTTATAACAGGCCCCATTTAAATAGTACAAAACATTTTGATCGCTACTGGAACATGCGGTGACAATGTGCGGCCCCCTATCACTCAAGTCTTAATCCTTTTCCCCTCTCTGCCTCCTTCCATCTTCTCAGACTCCAAATGATTTCACAAAAGAAAAACAAAACAGAAACTCCTACACAACTCTCGCCCACACATGTGGAGCCCTGTTATGCATCTTAATGATTTCATCTCAGCCTTTGTATCAGGCTTCCTTTTCAGCAGAAGTGAAAACCATCTGGTATGAATGAGCTCCCCAGACACAGTGAAATGTACCGCAAGGGAATTTTCAATATCGCACTGAAAAGGGCCCTCCTCTGAGGAAAATGCCAAATCTCTTCTTTTTTCATAGAGGAATTGATAGCGAACAGTGCTGACGGACACCTAAGCTAGCGTCTCATTTCTGTTGCAGACAGGCAGGAGGCGTACGACCCGACGGGACAGACGCGCTACATGGAGGCATGTAAAATGCTACAGGTGGTGCCTGCCTCTTACTTCCTGCGCCACATGCAAAACAGCGAGTTGTCCATGATGCACCATGGTCTTGGGCCTCAGGTAAAGCTGGCGTGCCAGTTTTGGCATTCAACAAAACTTCATACATGTGAATGTGGTCTATAACTTAAATTATTGGGTACGCCTCTGACTGAGGGAAGAGCACATTGTGTACAAATGTGAAAATACAAAGCCTGGACGTCTAATTTGACATTTTTTACAGACTACCACGGGTCCATGACGCTGTAAATGAAAGTTGTGCATTTCACCAAGTAAATCCGATCCTTAATAAGCTTTTTATGGAGGTTTCAGCTTCAGTGATATCGTTCAGACAGAATAAATTTGATTCAGACTTCACCAGTCAATCACAGCTGAGTAGCAGAGCCAGAAAGTGCAGATGCAAACGTTATCTAATTCCTCGCACACTGGTAGGCTTATCAGATTTTCCAAGTAAGATGGACTGCATACATTTAAACACATCATCTTCGGATAGGGCTTTTGCTTCTCACCTTTATAACATCAAGTGAACATAATGCTCAATGCGCTCAACTTTCTCATTAGCCATGCTGGAAACTATAATTTTCATGTTCCAAGCTTGACTCCTGACCCACGCCTCCGCACAGCTCCTTTCTGCTTCATTTGTCTCACACAGGTTCAATACACATTACATTTCTCTCTCTCTCTGTCCACCTGCATCAGTATATCTCCTCTTGTAAGAGAAATACAGATAAGAAAACAAACAGCATTGAACAAACACACACAAGAATTTCACTTTAGGGGGGGGGGGATGTGTCTTCAGGGCACCACAGCACTGGCGGTTCCCCTGGTAACCAACACTTCAATACTGAGGCTGAACCTGCGAGATAATTGGATGGAAGGAATGGGCGGAGCTGCCATAGCCGAGATGTTAAAGGAAAATTGTTACATTACAGGTGATTTCACTGGGCAAACAAGCATGCACACATTTTCTCTCTCTTTCTCTGGCTCCGTCTCACCTTCTCCCTCAAGAATGCCACCCAACACCCACTCATATGCCACCTCTCACCCCAATTATATGCCACCGTGCATGCCTTAGCATCTGAGGTCGCCATTTAACATTTATTGACTGTCAATCATATGAACTGTTAAGGAACATGGAGGATATATCCTGATATACGCAGATATATGTTTATTTTCATGAAGTCCAGTGAGTCATGCACTTTTGGCTGACATTATTTCTAATAGCCTTTATTATGCAGTAATTATGTTATTGTCAACTATAACACTTCCATTGGTACTCCAGTTTTATAAATATACAATGAGTTAGTCTGCTAATATCATCTTGATACAGCAGACAGTAGCCAACAGTAGGCCTCTCTCTGCGATGTGCAATACACATTTCCTTCCCACATATTCTTCTTTTGACAGGTAACCATGCATGCACCTACCATGCATGACCTTGCGGTGTGTTTGTGTGTTGTTCCCCCCAGAGGTGGACCTGTCAGACAACAGGCTTGGGGAGCAGGGGGCCAGGGCCGTAGCCAGCATGCTGCAGGAGAACACCACGCTGGTCAGCCTCAACCTGTCAGGAAACCATCTGGGCGACCGGGCGGCTCTGCACCTTGGCCCGGCACTCACCACCAACACCAAGCTGCAGCGCTTGGACCTCAGCCACAACACCCTGGGAGAGCCTGCAGGTAGAGGCGCAGTTGGCTATATGTGCAAAAGGCTGCATGTTTAAAATGAGAGGTTACCCTTTAAAAGAAAGTTCCAACAGCATGAAACATTACCCATAGCTTGTGCTTTTACTCTGGAAATATTAAAGTTGCACTCTGGAACTTGGCGGCCCCAAATGGCAGCGGGAGGTAATTGTTTGTAAAATATTGAACTATAATACCCAGAAATCCTGTAACATGATGTCAGCAAACTGAACACAGCACGCTCAAGTTTACCAACCCGACCGGTCTGTGATGCTTTATGCTAAAGATACCAAAGGGATGAGAGAGGCAAAAGATCTTGCTTTCTCAGGATGGAGCGCTGCTCACTGCTGTTTAGGAGCTGTCACTTCCTGTGAGTGGATGAAGGTACATACCCAACAACACAACTTCATTTGGACAAACAGTAGGAATCTACAGGGTCTCAATTAGTGGGGATGGGACAACCTTCTCTATTGCAGACCCACTTTGTGATTTAGGCTGATAAAACAGGTGTATTTTTACATTTAAAAAAAAATCCTTTAAAGTACAGCATTCTTTCTTTGTATTCAACAAAGCTGAAATTATCAAAAAATTTATTCTCAGTATTTGGCCATATAACAAATTATATATCCCTATAATCACCCATAATCCTTCTCAAAAACCCTACTTACCTGACTAATCTTGTAATTTGTAAGAAAACCACAGCATTTTGCACCCTCTGTTGGTTCAGATCACTCTCTGCTTGTAATTGTATAGTTTTTGTAAAACTGATATCATAGATGTGCTACTCCTGCTCTAGTGTCTGTTAATGAGCTCCCTGCTCTTCACTGTCCTTCCCAAATCTTGATTTTAACCTTGAAACAAAATGGCTGTTGGAAGCAGCAGCTCTGTGTGTGAATCCAAAGTCCACTGGGCTGCTGTATTAAATAATAACTCAACCAATAAACTTTAAGACAGTGCAGATAGATCAAAGATCATTAGATTATTAGATTTGTGAGTTTGGATTTACCATCACAGCCAGTGTAAGTGTTTGAATCTCTACAAAACTCTAAAGCTTAAAGAGTTACAGCTGTAAATTTGCTTGTCCATCATAAAGTTCGTACTTGTGTTGGTATCCAGCCTGGTGTAGAAATCCACTTTGACAACTTTAAGTGGCAATCTGCGAGATTCTTGTTGTTGTTTTTTTGTTGCTTTTTTTGGTCTCCATCTTTGGTATTAAGCGCTCATTGCTGGGGTATTTCTGCACTTCCCAGAGATCGCCCACCTGTCAATCAAAGTGTGACGCTACTGTGACGTCTTTTTCCTTGGATTTTCTGTTGATGCAGTTTGAGTTTCTGTAGGAGGTGCTCTTCTCTTCAGAAGCCCGTACCCGGCGTTATGGGCGGGTCTTATAGGGGGCCGGGCCCCCCTACAGAGCTTCTGTGCCCCCCCAGAGAGTTTGCATAATACATTATATACAGTAGCTCTCTAAAGTTTATAATGGCGCATCGCTTATGGCAGGGAAAAAATGGAGGAGTACAGAAACTACTCGAGTATAAACTTGCCCGTGATATACGTGCACTGCTTCAATCACCAACTTAATTTAGTTATTAGCCTATTCATGCCATGTCAGTTGAGTTGAGGTTTTCCATATCTGCAATCTAGTCCGCAAATTCTTAAGAAAACTCACAATATCAATTCACTACAAAGGCCAAACTTTAAAATGCCTGTTGGATCAGCGGTGGATAGGTCATTTGGCGACATTTGGCGTAGTGATTCGAAGCACGCACACACACACTCAATCCCCACCACAACTATGCCTCCACTCCACACACACTCACACGAGTTCTAGCTTTCTGTAATGTTGTAGTCTATTTGCTATAAGCAGTTGGAGGACTACAGCAGCAGATTTGTGGCATTCAAAGGTCAAGAACATTCACCTTCATTAAAACCTCTGTCAATTATCATGTGGATGAGCGTCGTGACAGGCACCTTGTGGTGGGGCGGCAGGCCAGGAGGCAGTAATATGGCAGCATATGATCTGGCTTATTGAAAATAAATCTACGGAAAGGTAGAAACCACCGTGTCTCATCTCTATGCATGCGGCTGTGATTCATCCCCACATGCTTTATTCTGCTTTCTCGACTGCTGAAATATCAAAGGACATCCTCATGGGTTTTGAGTGCACTCTTCCATATAGCAGGGCCCTGTGAGTAAGTATACCAATCAAATACACTGCCATTTATGAGGTTCCCGCTCTGATGTTATTGCTTTTCCACCAAGCCGGTCTACAGTGTAGTTTTTATGATGATGAACCGGTGAGTGCCACACACTGAAAGGAATTCTTATCCTTTTCAATAAAGTGGGTGAACTGATGATGGGAATCTCTCTCTCGCTCTTTCTTTCTGCTCTCTCCCTTCAGAGTCTCCATTCACTAGTGCTTGTAGGCCATGAAACACACAATCACATCCTCTCAGTGGAATCTAGGTGGGAATACGCTGCTTTCACACAGAGGGCAGAAGCGGATGTTTGTGCGCAACATTCTGATTGATCGTGAAAAGTATCGCTCATGATACTTCCTCAACACGAAACTGCATGCCACCTCAGATTTAGAAAAACCAGTCAAACGTTTGGATGCACCACATTTTTCTATATTTTTTAAAAATTATTTTCCACATTTTAGAATAATAGTAAAGGCACAAATGGAATTATGCAGCGACCAAAAAAGTGTTAAACAAATCAAAACTATCTTATATTTTAGATTCTTTAAAGTCGTCGTCCTTTGCCTTGATGGAAAGGCAAAGGCTTTGGAAATAAATTAATTTAATTTAATTTATTTATTTTTATTAGAATTTTTTTCAAGCATTTAAGCATAAGCCTTTAGATCAAAATGGCTTTAAGAGAATGAAAATACATTCAATCCGATGTGTCCAACTTGTGGTGGTCTTCAGAAGAAACTGCAATAGCTTTGTTCCAAAATGAGATATGCACCATTTGAAAAAAGACTTCTAATCTTACAGAATGATTGCAGCACAAGTTTAACACAATTTACAGTGTTTTTTTTATGTATAGCAGACAACTGAAGTCCTTGGTTGACCAAATGATGAAAAATGAACTTCAGGACATTTAATTTTGACAGACTGTCATGATATTTTATCTCCATCCCCAGGGGAAACGCTAGGGGACTGTCTGTCGGAGAACACAGGTTTAAGATCCCTGAGTCTGGCCTGGAACTGCATCCGAGGGAGAGGAGCAGTGATGCTGGCCAGGGGCCTCGGGGTAATACACATGGAGATCTGTGTTTGAACACAATATTAGGTTTTGAACTACTGTTATGCAAGAAAAAAACAAACAGGTGATACAATTAAGTGCTATTTGAATAGATCATACTATTATCATTAGTAGTATTTGTAGCAGTATGAGTATAATGTATATTGTAATTTGTATATGCCAGTAGGTCTATTGAAAAGTGAACCGGCTGGAAAACATTGCAGAGGCTGGCGTTTATTTATTAAGCAGAGCAGGAGTGTGGAGGTTGAATCGCTTTGCCTTTCAGATGTTAATGACCAGCATGGTCAAGGGGACCTTGATCAGCAAGCTGCTCTGACAGCCTTGAGAGATTTGGGTCCCAGGAGCCTTATTAATGCTGGATCTATACTCCTGGCTCGCTCTAATTTAATCTGTTTCTTTGCTCCTCTGTTAATCTTGTTAGAGAATTTCTTCAAGTTCTATTTGTTTACTGTATTTGAGATGGTCATGCATCTGTTTTCTGAATGCCACTTTACAAATTACACGCTTGTTTCTGTTTTCCAGGCAAACATTTTCCTCCGAACACTGGATCTGTCGTATAATGGCTTCGGGAAAGAAGGAGCCATTGCTTTAGGAGAGGCACTAAAAGAGAACAACACTCTGGAGGAGCTGGATGTAAGGTGCGAGCCTTTGTTATGTTGGTATCTGGTATCAGATCACAGCTTGCAGTAACTGAGGTGAAGAAGGACAAAGGTTACATCTTCAGTTTAGACTGTTCAAGCAGTCAGACATCAAGCAGAAATGAGAAGGACCCAGAGTTTG